>PITA01010056.1:0-74052 GCA_004023965.1 Spilogale gracilis
GCGCCGTTGGGCTCCCTGAGGTTCTGTGGTGACCTCATCCTGCTATGCAGGTGCAAGGTCAGGCCTGCTTGTCTGTGGTGACCTCATCCTGCTATGTAGGTGCAAGGTCAGGCCTGCTTGTGTTGGCCTTCTTGAGCAGGTGCAAGGTCAGGCCTGCTTGTGTTGGCCTTCTTGAGCCATACCTCGGTCCCCAACACTCCACCACATACCATAGAACCATCTTTTCCTGGGAATCCATAAAGCTTTCTACCAAAAGCAATGTGAGAATATATGCAACAACACAACAGTGGGGATTGAATGCCCAACTCACCACCAGAGATTACAGTGACAATGAAGTTAACTAAAACAAGGAGAACTGTTGGGTGTTAGCAAATATAAATGCTAATTTCAGTGGTTGTCAAGTTGAATCTCAAGGCCTGTGTTCCTCTCTTTTGAAAGGAGCAATAGACAAGCAGTGGCTCTTGGACAAATGAACTCCTGGAGATTCTTAAAGATCTTTTGGGAAAGGACACTTGTAGAATACATTGGGATTATTGCTCAAAGAGTAGGTGAGAAGACAGAACCATTGCAAATTATGTATTAATGTAAATATGACTTGATTTGAATATAGGCCCATATTAATACCAATGCATGAACCAAGCATAGAAGAAGGTTAAAATGTTTGAGGGTCAGTTATACTTACTATTGTAAAAGAGCAATGGAACATTCTGACTTTATATAATTGTTCACATGAGGCCACCCCCCCCCCCCCGAGAAACCTATTCTCTCTTTATTTATTAATGGGCAAGTTTTTTGAGTCTACTCTGTAAGGATGAGGAAAGTGTCATAGGTCTGTGTGAGTGGCTACCCAGTCTTTCAGATGGCTAGGTAAATTCCCTGCATCTTTTATCTACCTCCATAATCATCTGAAAATCCTCATGAGTTGGAAGGGTGGATGGGTGGCAGTATTTTTATCCATTTTAAAAGGAATTAAACAAAGGATCAGAAGGCTAACAGTCAGCCTGAGGTCCCATTGGGGTAAATGGTAGAATGTGAACTCCAAGTATTCTGACTAAGTACTGTGTTGTTTAATTTCTTCTCTTCTGAGGCTAGTGAGATAACCTGAAGCCTGAAGATATAGATGAAAGAGGGGGAGGGAAGTTTCTTCTTTCATTCGAAAGGGGCAATAATTATATACAGGTTGTTGAAACTAGAGTTAAGCCTCTTTAAAAATATCATCTTTTTTTCACAAACTGTCCATCATCCTGGATCAGACCTCCCTGGAAGTCCAGTTTGTGTGTGTGTGTGTGTGTGTGTGTGTGTGCACGCGCATGTGTGCAAGGAATCTTCTAATTTTTTCCTTGTGACTAATTTATTCCCTTTACAAGTAGCTCTGATAAACATAGTAAGACAATAGTAATTCAACTATTGTTGGTTCCAGATGCAAAGGAGAATTTTATGGTTTTATGGTCTGGGCCATTTACTTCCCTCCTGAAGTTTAATTAATTAATTAAAAATTACTTTTTCCCTTTCCATAACTGACCCTCAAACATTTTAACCTTCCTCTATGCTTGATTCATGCATTGGCATTAATATGGGCCTATATTCAAATGAAGTCAATATTACATTAATCCATGTGACTTATTATTAATTTTCCAATATATTTAAAATCTCTTTTTCTCTTTGTAGTAGTGTTACATATGAATTTGGCCATCAGTGAAATGAGATAATGGCTGAGTTTGGGTGCTATCTGCAGAGTACCTGACAAATAATATTTGGAATAGTACCTTTGAAAATATGAATTTCATATATATATAAATGCATATAAATCTATCATCCTAAAGCATCAAAAGTAAGCCCTTTTGTGGTTAAGGGAGTGTATTGTTGCTTTCCTTACTGTTGAAAATAAATGCCCCCAGAGAAGAAAATACATGAATCCTCTCTTATTCCATAGGGATTCTCTTATTCCATAGGATTTGGCTTTTTGAATTAACTAGTGACAATTTCAGAGAATTCAACAAGGAAGTGTATCTCCTAGGAAGGGCTAGCTCCAGAATGTGGGCACTACCTCAAGCAAGACAACATGGCAGAGGAAAGAAAATAAGTTGGGGCTCAGAAGAACTAGATTTGAATCATGATGCTGTATTGTGTACTGAAGATAGCACTTTGGACAATAAAACTCAGTAATTCAAGCCTAAATTTCTTTCCCTATAAAGTGGGATTGATAATATTTCCCTACCCAACTCCAAAGCATTTTTCTGGGGGCAAGTTAAATAAGGAATCTGAAACTGCTTATAAAACTTTGTATCATTTAGGATTCTTTGGCAAAAGTAGTGCTCACCGTAAGGCCCGCAGTACAGTTATTTTTTTCCAGTGGGAGGACGAGCTGTAAAGAGGGTGCAAGGATGACTATGATGGAGGTGGGGTGGGGGGCTGCATACTCTGGAGAAAAGGGTGAGTGTGTATGAAGAAGGCAAAAGGGGCAGTGGTCAGGGAAATAGAGGTGGGAGGACACTCAAAAAGATAAACACCAGTAATTTTGCTTACAGAATCATTTCATGCCCTGTAAACTTCATGGGATTACAAGATAAACATGGACATTTGCAGCTAATTTTTTGAATTGTTTCTTCGGTTCTTCAAAAGCAGGATATTTTATCTTGCCTCTAGCCTAGGGTTGCAGGTAAGTGCCCAAGAGCACTGGGAATGGCTGGGCTCCTGCCACATGCCAACCAGAAATGCTCCTAGTTGTAGGTTTTATGAATTAGGATTTTACGTGTGAATCTTTTTAGGGTAGAGAGAAAAAAAAATATTCTGGTGCTAAAATTAACATCAGAAAGCCAGCGTCTGCTAAAGGAAAACATGAATTTTTTTGAAAAGAGTGTTCAGACTCTTCAAGCTTCGGCAGCTGGGCACACAAGCACAATATTGCTTTATTGTTTGATTCATATCAATATTACTTCAGTATTGTTCACACAATTCATTTTGCAGTAGGCAGAAAGAGCCACGGTCTGCAGAAAATGTTTACCTGCCAAGATGATTTGTTGACATAGTCCTGAATCATGCTTGATCTATTTGGTCAACAGGGGAATTAATAGGCTCAGACAGATTGGTTTTCTTTGCTGAGAAATATCTCTTCCTTCTTCAGTGTGTGTGCCGAAAAGATGGAGTTCAGCTGCCCTGGAATTCCCAATCCTCCTTGAAATCTGGGAGTTCTTTTAGCTCATTCATTGACCCTCCACATCCATTAACATTTCCATGTTCTCAGAGAGAGTGAATGCAACTGGCCCGGTGAAGGGACTTGAGGTTAGGGGAGTGTGGCCTACTTTGGGAGTGGGTATTCTTAGCTTTGCCTGAAGCAAAACAAATTGCCCTGAGTATTCTTAGAATGCTCAAAATAAACAAAGAAAACAGTTGCATGTAAGGTCAAGTCAGAGTTTGACCTAATGATATCTTGGATGTACAACCTACCATTGACTTTTAGATGTTCCATAAATATACTTGTACTGAAAAAATAAAATTAAATAAATAAAAAATACTTGTTCAGTTGGATATTTGATTATGTAGCTATGCTCTCAGTGGGGAGGGTGGAAGTAGTGTTATTCTCTGTCTCCTAAATAATACCTAATGAATGTACAGATTAATGATTTTAGCCTGTACATTCTGTTTGGCTATAAAAATTTTGAAATGAATTATATTTATATCTCTAGATACACGTATACACAGGTGTCACTGGTATGGGGCTAAAAAATATTTGTGTGTTGTGATTTATACTTGCTGGCCAGAGATTATCCAGTGGAGAAGAGACCAAACAAATGATATAACAGAGGACATTGATGGAAAAAGGGAAGACTTGGGAAAATGCTGGAATGAATACTGTAGGATATAGAATACTATTTATATTCAACAGCTAGTTTTATTTTTTATGTTAAATGTGAAATACATACTTATTTTCAAAAACATTGAAAGTATTAAAGCAGTATAAAGGAGCAGATAAATCCCAACATGAAACTTACCACTCCAATGCAACTTGATGGCATTTCTGTGAATTTCCTTCAAGGATTTTCTTTCTTTTCTCCTTTCATTTTTACATAGTTGTGTTCATTCGATATGTACAATGTTGTACTTTCCTTTGTTCACTAAATAGTTCAGTGTCTTTGTGAGTAAATATTTAATAATTTTGATTATCTCAAAATTTGGATTTCTGGAAATGGAGTTACTGAGTTAAACATATATACATTTTTGAGGCTCTTAACCTCCAGAAGGTTCTAATTTATGTTTCCATTCTATATTCCAATTTATACTCTCATTCACACTTTGTAAAGCCCGCAGTGGGAATGCCTAGCCCATTGTGTAGCATAATTGACTTTTGTCAACACTGAATAGGCAATTTTTATTGAATGTATGACTTTGATAAAATTTGTAAGTAAAAAGTTATCTTTTTACTTTTGCATGTCTTTGATTATTAGCAGGAATATTTTCCACATGTTTATTGGTCATTGTTATTTCACTTTTGTAAATTATCATTCATGTATTTGTATATTTTTTCTGTTCATTTGTGTATTTTTATTCCTGTGTATTTTTAACTTTACAGATTTTAATATTTTTGATGCTTATGAATTCTTAAGAATTTTAACACTTTGTTAAATGAATTGCATGTATATTTTGTGTTTGTCAAGTGTTTTTATATTTACTGTTAAATTTATTGTGTTTTTTTAATGCATGGGAATTTTTAAAGTGCCATGTGATCACATAATCTACCTCTTCCAGTGTGATTTCTGCCTTTAATTTTATGCTCGATGAGGTTTTTTCTGTTCCAGAATCACATAAATAATCCCCTATACTTTCTTGTAGTGTTTTTCATATTTGATATTTAACACTTTGATCTTTCTGAAGCTTACCTTGGTGTGTATAGCATGATGTAGGGACTGCTTTGACTTATTTGTTCCTAAGCCTCTTGTCCTAAGTCCATAGGACCCTATGTAACCTGGTACCATCCATCTCCCTAAACCCATTCATGTCCTTCACTCTCCTTGAATCACTACTTTGTGTCCATACTATCTTTCCTCCTCTTTACATTCAAACTGGTTCCTCCCTTAAAATTGTGATGTTCCTCTTGCTTAGAACCCCTCTCCATTTAACTCATTCCATATCACACCCATCTCTTTCAAAGAGGCCTTCCTAACCACCCTATTTAAAGGCTGGTCCCCTGTCAGTACTGGTCCTGTAAGCTTATATTATCTCCCTGGGACTTAACAGTATTCAAAATTACTTGTCCATTTGTTAATTATCTCCAACACCAGAATGTAAACTACATGGAAACATGGGCCTCGCTTGTGTTTCATTACTAGTTCCCCAACATTGAGAATTAGATTAACCTGGCACATAATATGCATTCAATTAATATGTTCCTCGATCAAATGAATGAATAGATTTGTTATTAGCCAACTGCAATAATGTAAAGATAATGACAACAGAAATAACTAATGTTGAGTCCTTCTTCTGTGATAGTGGGCTAAGTGTTTTACTAAGCATTATTTCACAAAATCCACCAAATAGGATCTACTTATTGACGGCATACTGAACATTACTGCAAATAGCCCTTAATAATAGTGGGTGCTATTATATCCCCCATTTATAGGTAACAACGCAGAGGCACTGAGAGTGTAAGTAAATGATTAAGGTCAAACAGCTAGCAAGGAGATATATTGTAAGTTTACAAAATATTTTGTCTATCTTATCAGTTCCTCTGGCAAAAAAATTTTTTAACTCATTTTAATTAGTTTATTGTACCAGGTGGACTCCTGGATTTTTTTTTAGCCTCTCCTACAGTTTTCCAGATAATCTTACTGAAGATTATTTTTTAGCCTCTCCTACAGTTTTCCAGATAATCTTATTGAAGATTATTTTTTAGCCTCTCCTACAGTTTTCCAGATAATCTTATTGAAGTTTTGACGAATCAAAACTAGAAGTTGTATTAAACCTCTTCATAATTTGGAAAGAGCCTTAGCTTTTTGAAACAAAGTACTTTTCTGCTAGGAACTTTGTCTCTATCTCTATTCCTTTATGATCCTGGGTAAAATTTTGTAGCTTTCTTCTTACAGGTGCAGCTTATTTTTTTTAATGTATATATATATATAAGCCATTTTATATTTTTATAATATATTCTATATTTTTATATTATAATAAGCCGTTTTATATTTTTAGTTGTGGATATAAATAAGATATCTTATGTTATCATCTTGAATAATTTATTGTCAATTCCTGCCCTTAAATGATTGTACAAAGCTATATCGTTAAGAGGAATGGATATTTGTTTCAGAGTCCTTATATACTCCATTGACATCTTCAGAAAAATATGCTCATGGACCTGACAGATTGGTAAAAACAAATATATTGGTAAGAAAACTTACCAATAGAATGACTGTTAAAAACCTGGGTTTAGAACAGGGCAGACCTGGGCTTAAGTCCTGAATAAGTTACTTAGCCTTTCTGAATTTAATTTCATCCATAAAGTAGTGAGCTTAATTTCATCTATAAAGTAGATATGATACTTCCCACACATAAGGTTATTATAAAAGTAAGTTAGGCCATGATGTCAAACATGTAGCTACTGAGAGATACACACTGAATAGCTCCTGTTAGCTGTTGTTCACAGAGCTGCCAGTCTATATGTGATGTGCAGATCTTCTTCCTAATATTAAAGTAGGAACAGGCATCCTATTGTGAAATTTCATGTCCCTTGTTTCTTTTTAAATCTGTAATACTGTCAGTATAAACCCATAGCTGTTGGTGGGGAAGAATATCAAACTAGCTGGTTTATGGTTGACTTTCTCCATGCCCAAACCCGTCCCTCTGGATTTTGAGCTCTTTTTGTTGTTGCTTTTGTTAGGAAATTTTGTTCTATATTAAATGGATCAGTCTACCTTTGTCTCTTAAAATGCAATGACCATAATTTGAAAATTGAAACTATTGCTTTTGCCTGAGAAGATCCTTTTCAATTTGCAGTCTTGTTGGTCATGCAGCCACAACTTAGGACTATGACAAGGACTTGCAGAGCCCTGCAGCAGCGGGAATTGCCCGTGAATGGAGGGTCCGCCTAGTTCCATGGAACAGGCAAAGGATTTAAAGTTGGAATGCCCTCAGCAAGATTCTGCTTCTAGCACTTATAAACTGTTATCATAAGCGATTTAATCTTCCTGCGCTTTAAACGCTTTATTTATTTGAAGGGCACCTGGGTGGTTCAGTTGTTAAGTATCTGCCTGTGGCTCAGGTCATGATCCTGGGGTCCCAGTGTTGAGCACTGCATCGGGCTCCCTGCTCAGTGGGAAGCCTGCTTCTCCCTCTCCCATTCCCTCTGCTTGTGTTCCTTCTCTCATTGTGTTTCTCTCTGTCAAATAAATACATAAAATATCTTTACAAAAAAGTATTTTCTTTATTTGAGAGCAAGAGAGAGTAAGAACACAAGTGTGGGGAAAGACAGGGAGAGGGAGAGGGAAAAGCAGGCTCCCTGCTCAGGGAGCCTGCCATTGCTATGGAGAACCACCCCGGGACCCTGGGTTCACAACCAGAGCCAACGGCAGTTGCTAACTGACTGAGCCACCCAGGCATCCCCAATCTCCTGAGGTTTAATGCAATACTACAGCTATTACTTGGGAGATGACTAGTGTGTTTGTAATGGGGATTAAACGAGATCACGTAGGTAAAGTGCTTAACATGGCACCTGATGCATGGGATGTCAAAGACCTCATGGCACTCGTGGTTATTCTATTCATTTAGGGCAGGTAGAGGGAAGAAACAATCAGGTTCTGATGAAGAGCTGTAGTTTAACTTGTTTAATATATGCTCTCCCTGTGGTAGAGCCATTTTCCTTAAAAGGAGATGAATCTCTCCAAACTGTGAATATACAGTGTGTGGAGAAGAAGGCAAGGTGACTTTCAGCTTTCCTATATTTTGGTAGCTTTGCTTGCAAATGGTGACTGGCAAATGTTTTCTAGAATATGCTGTCACACTGACATTTGAAAGTTTCTTAATAATTTTCCTCATCTTCAGTGTGTTAAATCATAAACTAGCTATTTTGTTGGTCCATGGAAGTCCTATCTGTGATGCTGAGTAATTGCTTGGCACAAAGAAAAGATTGCCTTCTATATTTAAACATGTTTATCAATCAAGCCTTCCAGACACCATCTGCCCAAGAAGGGCCACAACAAGTGGAGGTCCAAAGAAGGATGGCTTTGGGAGGAAGCCTTTCCCAGGAGCATAGAACAGAACCTGTCTGGCTCTAATGATTGTTCAAGGTGGATGAGGAGAGGGAAAGGGGGAATGTGCACTCAGATAAAACCCTTACTTATTAATTGAGCAAGACAGGAGCCAGGCTGCTCTGAATTCTGCTGGCAGGCTGCAAAATGTGCCATTTTCCCTGCTAATGAGTCCTTCAACACAGGAGACATCTCTAGCAATCTTAGAGCAAGCAATAAAGGAAAAATTCAATTAATACGAACCCTGAGGTTAACTTTAAAAATCTCTTAGCCTCTTCTCCTACAAGTGGAGGGTTGAAAGGGAAGATAAGAAAAGGAAAAGAGAAAAAAAAATGGAGCCTACTGTCAGTAGGGATTAATTCAAGAGTACATTTGCTAGGTTTAGTCTAGACTCCTAATGGCATTCACGGTCAGGTTTATGTCCACGGTGCACTACCTGAGACATGGTCTCTGAAGCATTGGTATTGGTGACATGTAGGCCCGGGAAGGAGGCTGGAGGGGAAGAAGGCCTGCTTTGCTCTTGTGACACGGTTCATCCTTATAGATATTCTCATTTCTGTTTATTAGCTGACACTCTGTTTCTGGAACTTGCCCAAGGAATACAGGCAGTGAGTGAAGGAAGTAGCATTTATTCCCACTACTATCAGAACTATTTGCTTTCATATCTCTTTCCTCCTAAATATCTCAATGTTCCCTGGGCAAGGTTTATTACTGACATAGCATTTACTGTTTACTTTTTGTTAAAAATACATTCAGAAAACTTGGCAGCAAAGAAAATACAAAGAAATTTGAACATTTAAACCTCCATGCATTTTCATTAATAATTTGATTTACATGCTTCCATTCATTGGTATTTGTGTGTATAAAGTGCATGTACATAATTACACCAATTTGAAATCTGCATAATGGCTAAGAATAAGTAGACTAGACTAGCAATCAAACCTAGACCTGGATATGAAGTTTTATTGTTGTATTACACTTGATAAATTTCATACCCCTTTGCCCTTACTTTTCTCATTTGGGGAATATAATGGCTTTTCTAAATTTCCTCATTTATAAAGTGTGAACAATAACACTTATTTCATAGGCACTTTCTGAGAATTAGACCGTTGTTTATGTAAAGCACATAACACAGGCCCATCTGATTAGCTATTGTTATAGTAAGAGAAACAATGAGTATTGTGGTTATAATTTTTATCAGAAGTATTTTCTTTAATAAATGTTCTTCTACAGTAGTATTTCTCAACCTTTGTTCATTATTGTCCTGTAAAGGAGTTCTCAAGACTTTCCACTCCCCTAATTGCCATATCCCCCACATTTTAATACCACATATATGCTATATATTAGTTTATTTTTTAAAAAGATTTTATTTATTTATTTATTTGCCAGAGAGAAACACAGCTAGAGAGGGAACACAAGCAGGGGGAGTGAGAGAGGGAGAAACAGGCTTCCTATTGAGCAGGAAGCCTGATGCAGAGTTCGATCCCAGGACTCCAGGATCATGACCTGAGCCGAAGGCAGATGCTTAATGAGTAAGCCACCCAGGCACCCCAGTATATCTATTTATATACCTTATGCATATCTATCCTTAATATACATGAGGAGTGAGATGCTCTTCACCCCCACAAAACAGTGTCTTTAACTCCCCATTGAGAATGCATGTTCTACAATGTGATTCATAATAGCACATCATATTGTATTACATAGATAGATTATAACTTAGATCATCAAGACTGTTATAAAACATTTGAGTTATTTTAAGTGTTTTCCTGCTTTTAAGCTACATTATAATTAATGTGTACATATATAGCCTTGTACATACAAAAATATCATTGTGTATGTCTCCACTCTTTCTTAGGATAAATTCCTCAAAATGAAATATCTTGACCAAATTTTCCAATTTTTATGCTAATTTTTGATGTGTCTTGTTAAATAACTTCAAAAATTTTGATACCAAGCTATACTTCTATTAGCAGTATCTAAATTGCCTCTATCGCTAAATCTTATCTAAATTGTGTATGATTAAGTTATTCCTAAAAATCTTGAGGAGTATTTAGTTTCGAGTTATTTTTGCAGTCTCACTACAACTAAGGCTGTGCCTAATTCCAGGGCATGGCTCAGAGGGATTGTCAGGATTCCAATTGAAGTTTTTTATCAGATTTTCTTTGCTTCCTTCCTTCCTAGCCCTTCATACCCAGACTCCAACATACTGAATACCATGAAGTTCCCAACCAATCCATGTGGTTTTTTTTCTTCTTTCTTTCTTTCTTTCTTTCTTTCTTTCTTTCTTTCTTTCTTTCTTTCTTTCTTTCTTTCTTTCTTTCTTTCTTTCTTTCTTTCTTCCTTCCTTCCTTCCTTCCTTCCTTCCTTCCTTCCTTCCTTCCTTCCTTCCTTTCTTTCTTTTAACCACGTTCTTGTATATTCTACTCACTGGTGGGTCATCCCCAAGGGTGAGTTAGACACTAAGAATTGTAATTGATTCAATAAAAGTATCCATATTTCTGCCCAATGGCCTTACAATTCTAAATTTGTATTCCAATTCCGAAGTATTTCTTTCAGCCAAAATGAAGCTAGATTAAAGAGAGAAAAAGCAGGCAGATTGTACAGAGATAGAAGCCAGTTTTGTGGAAAGGAAAGATTTTTTGGGGAAAGGATATATGTTTGCTTATTCATCAGGGGTTTATTGAGTAACTACAGTATGCCAAGCACATAGTCGTTCTAGTTTCTGTGACTATGATCATGAACAAGACAAATTCTGTCATGTTCATAGAGATGGAAAACATCAGAAATTTAGATACCATTAGCCTGGCAAATCAGAACAGTGTGGAACAGAAAAATGTGGATAATGCAAAAAGAGAAATTGAAGGAGGCTAAAACACTGGCCTTCTAAGGATTTTTATCAGTTCCTTAGAGAGGAGAAAAGTGAAACTTTTTAGTAGAATCATACTGTAAATCTTTTGCAGTTTATTTTATTAGTTTGCCTAGTTCAGCTCTGGTGTAAAATGTAGGTCATTCCTATTTCATAGCAAGAATGGAGGCATTCTTAATGAAACTTTTTGTAGATTTGGTAAGGCTCTGAATTAAAGAACTTTTAGAATTGAGAGGACCAACTTGAGAATCTGAAATTGAAGATTCTGGTGCTTGGTGGGTCAAATCAGGAAAACAGTTCCTTATGTGCAAGTGGCCTTAAGAAGGCTTATTTAAGGCTGAGAGTGTCGTGTGTTATATTTGCACAGTCTTTGAATGTCTGTGTGTTTTGCCTGAACCATTTTTTGATGGTTCAGAAACATCTTAGAACATACTGGTCGTGACACTGGTTTCGCATTTCATCAATACTGTTTTATTTCTTTTCCTGAGTAGACTGTGACTTTCCTGGAAGAAGATAAAATACTATATGAAACACAGGGAACAGTCTAATCACAGAGTAGTTGCTCAATATAGATTTCTTTATGAAAAGGAAAGGAAAAAAGAAGACAAAAGGTGGGAATAAGGGAAAGAAGAAAGAAACATAGGTTCTAACTTGATATTTAGTCTGGTATCTTTTACACCCGAAGTTCTGGCTTGATTTGATGACTCTGCAAACATGCTAGATCATAAATGTTTTCTACTTGCTAAAGTAGGAAAGGGAATCAACAGATTTTAGAAATCTTATCCATACTGTGTCTGCTTATTCGTTTCCTTTTTAAAAAAGAAGAATCAATAGTTTCAATACTTATTGAGCATTCACTATATAACAAAACTATAGATACTATGATACCACCATTGCAGCTTAATTCATAATAATTATATAAGTATTGTTATCATCTCTTTACAAAAGAAGAATCTGAATTTTACAGAAGAGAAATAACTAGTCTAAGTGCACATGGCTATTAAATCTAGGGTGATTTATGTAAGCCCTAACTTGTCCTTATTAGAGAGTCCACTTCAATACTAAATGTGTGGCTCTATTTCTTATCACATATACATTCCATTCAATCAGTGTTTCAGTGAGCTTCTAAAAAAAGAAAGGCTTTGAGAGCTTCAAACCAGTACATGACTTATACCGAGACATCATTATTCTTTTTGACCCCTTGTGTAGCTGTGTATGGCTCTTAAATTCTTTGGCTTAAGGAAAAATATATCAAAGAATTATGTGGTCTGTCTGAGATAGAGAAATGAGAGAGGGAGGAAAAAAGGAGAGAAAGAAAGAGATAGAGAATAGAATAGACTTTATATCTCTCTTTCCCCCAAAATATTTACTTAATATGAACTTTAAAAGCTCCTTTCCTTACTTTTCCTTCTGTGCATTTATAGTAAATTTAATCAATTATGGCTTTGAATGAAAGAGTCAGTAGTGGGGGGGGGGGGTCCAGCAGGTGCTGAGTCATTGCAATAGGAGACCTCCTGGCCCCAGAATTCACCCAAGCTGTGGGAATAAAGAGTGCTCCATCTTTTTTTCTTAATCTCAGCAGGAATTCACCTGCCCTCAACATTGTCCTGCTTTATAAGATCACAGATGTGTGGGGGTCAGATATTTAAAGACCTTGTGTTCTACACAAAGGTACTGTATTTTTCCTTTACTACCAGATTCCTTTGTGGATAGATACTTTCTTTCTTTAATGGAAATTCTGCAGGAAAATTAATGGAACATGTTTGGTCTGCTTTTGATTGGTACCCAGTATATTATCATATATAGGGCTAGTAAACCTGACTTAACCTTTCTGTCTCTTCCAGAAGCTACCTTGTGTATATATTGTGTGTGATTGTGATCCTTTGGGGGATTCAGTCAGCAAAGAAGCAGATTCTAAATTAGAAGTTCTATTCTGCTTATTCCAGTCTATTGTTAGAACAGTTCTTTGCAGGCAGAGTCCATGTTCAGATCTGAATTTCTTATTACAACTTGCAAGAGTATTTCTCCTAGCAGGTACTTACCATGTTTTTTAAAAATATTTTTTATTAATTTTTATTTTTTCCATAACCCAGGTACCCTATCTCTCCACCCACCCCCAGCAACCCTCAGTTTGTTTCCTGAGATTAAGAATCTCTTACAGTTTTTCTCCTTCCCCGGGCCCATCTTATTTCATTTTTTTCTCCTCCCTATCCCCCATGACCCCCTGCCCTGCCTCTCAAATTCCTCATATCAGAGAGATCATTTGATAATTGTCTTTATCTTGTTGACTTATTTCGCTCAGTGTAATAGCCTCCAGTTCTATCCATATTGTTGCAAATGGCAGGATTTCTTTTTGATGGTTGCATAATATTCTATTGTATATATACACCACATCTTCTTTATCCATTCATCTGCTGATGGATGTCTAGGTTCTCTCCATAGTTTGGCTATTGTAGATATTGCTGCTATAAACATTCAGGTGCATGTACCCCTTTGGATCACTACATTTGTATCTTTAGGGTGAATATCCAATAGTGTGATTGCTGGGTCATAGGGTAACTCTATTTATAACTTTTTGCAGAACCTCCACATTGTTTTCCATATTGGCTGTATCAGCTTTCATTCCCACCAACATTGTAGGATGGTCCCCCGTTCTTCACATCCTCACCAACATCTGTCATTTCCCGACTTGTTAATTTTAGCCATTCTGACTGGTGTGAGGTGGTATCTCACTGTGGTTTTTTATCTGTATTTCCCTGATGTTGAGTGATGTTGAGCGCTTCTTCATGTGTCTGTTGACCATTTGGATGTCTTCTTTGGAGAAATGTCTATTCATGTGTTCTGCCCATTTCTTGATTGGATTATTTGTTCTTTGGGTGCTGAGTTTAATAAGTTCATTATACACTTTGGATACTAGCCCTTTATCTGATATGTCATTTGCAAATATATTCTCCCATTCTCTTGGTTATCTTTTGGTTTTGTTGACTGTTTCCTTTGCTGAACAAAAGCTTTTGATCCTGATGAAGTCCCAATAGTTCATTTTTTTCCTTGCTTCCCTTGCCTTCAGTGATTTTTCTAGGAAGTTGCTGCAGCTGAGGTAGAAGAGGTTGCTTCCTGTGTTCTCCTCAAGGATTTTGAGGATTTTGAGGATTCCTGTCTCACATTGAGGTCTTTGAATCATTTTGAGTCTATTTTTGTGTGGGTTGTAAGGAAAGTTCCAGTTTCATTCTTCTGCTTGTGGCTGTCCAATTTTCCCAATATCATTTGTTGAAAAAGACTGTCTTTTTTCCATTGGACATTCCTTCCTGCTTTATTGAAAATAAGTTGACCATAGAGTTGAGGGTCCATTTCTGGGCTCTCTATTCTGATCCATTGATTTATGTATCTGTTTTTGTGCCAGTACCATACTGTCTTGATGATTACAGCTTTTTTTTTTTTTAAATGGAAAGGTATAGATAAGAGGTTGCTTGAGTTTTGCTGTTTTTTTTCTTCTTTTTTAAAAGATTTTATTTATTTATTTGACAGAGAGAAACACAGCTAGAGAGGGAACACAAGCAGAGGGACTGAAAGAGGGAAAAGCAGGCTTCCCGCCGAGCAGGAAGCCCGATGTGGGGCTCGATCCTAGGTCTCCAGGATCATGACCTGAGCTAGAAGCAGTCACTTAACCAACTGAGCCACCCAGGCACCCCTGATTACAGCTTTAAAAATATATATATTTTATTTTTTTATTTGACAGAAAGAGATATCTCAAGTAGGCAGAGAGGCAGGCAGAGAGAGAGGAGGAAGCAGGCTCCCTGCTGAGCAGAGAGCCCCATGCAGGCCTCGATCCCAGGACCCTGAGATCTTGACCTGAGCCGAAGGCAGAGGCTTTAACCCACTGAGCCACCCAGGCCCCCTGATTACAGCTTTGTAATAGAGTTGAAGTCTGGAATTCTGATGCTCTCAACTTTGGTTTATCTTTTTCAACGTTCCTCTGGCTATTTGGGGTCTTTTCTGGTTCCATATACATTTTAGTATTGTTTGTTCCATTTCTTTGAAAAAACATTTGTGGTATTTTGATAGGGATTGCATTAAATGTGTAGATTACTTTAGGTACTACAGACATTTTCACAATATTTGTTCTTCTAATCCATGAGCATGGAATGTTTTTCCATTTCTTTGTGTCTTCCTCAATTTCTTTCATAAGTACTTTATAGTTTTCTGAGTATAGATTTTTTGCCTCTTTGGTTAGGTTTATCCTTAGGTATTTTATGGTTTAGGGTACAATTGTAAATGGGATCAACTCCTTAATTTTTATTTCTTCTGTCTTGCTGTTGGTGTATAGAAATGCAACTGATTTATATACATTGATTTTATATCCTGACACTTGACTGAATTCCTGTCTGAGTTCTAGTCATCTTGAAATGGAGTCTTTTGGGATTTCCACATGAAGTATCATATCATATGAAGAGAGTGAGACTTTGATTTCTCTTCCAATTCGGATGCCTTTTATATCTTTCTGTTGTCGGATTGCTGAGGCTAGGAATTCTAGTACTATATTGAATAGTAGTGGTGATAGTGGACTACCCTGTTGTGTTCCTGACCTTAGGAGAAAAGCTCTCAGTTTTTCCTCATTGAGAATGATATTCACTGTGGGTTTTTGTAGATGACTTTTATGACATTGAGGTATGTACTCTCTCTCTCTACACTGTGAAGAGTTTTGATCAAGAAAGGATGTTGTACTTTGTCAAAGGCTTTTTCAGCATTTCTTGAGAGGATAATATGGTTCTCGTTCTTTCTTTTATTAATGTACTGTATCACACTGATTGATTTGTGGATGTTGAACCAACCTTGCAGCCCAGGAATAAATCCCACATGGTCGTGATGAATAATCCTTTTAATATACTGTTAGATCCTATTGGCTAGTATTTTGGTGAGAATTTTTGCATCTGTGCTCATTAAGGATATTTGTCTGTAATTCTCCTTTTTGATGGGGTCTTTGTCTGGTTTTGGGATCAAGGTAATGCTAGCCTCATGAGTTTGGAAGTATTCCTTCCATTTCTGCTTTTTGGAACAGTTTCAGGAGAATAGGTATTAGTTCTTTCTGTTTGGTAGAATTCCCCTGGGAAGCTGTCTGGCCCTAGACTCTTGTTTTTTGGGAGATTTTTGATGACTGCCTCAATCTCCTTACTAGTTATGGGTTTGTTCAGGTTGTCTACTTCTTCCTGTTCAGTTTTGGTAGTTTATATGTCTCTAGGAATGCATCCATTTCTTCCAGATTGTCAAATTTGCTGGTGTATAGTTGCTTATAATATATTCTTATAATTGTTTGTATTTCTTTGGTCTTGGTTGTAGTCTCTCCTCTTTCATTCATGATTTTATTAATTTGGGTCCTTTCTCTTTTATTTTTGATAAGTGTGGCCAGGGGTTTATCAGTCATGTTAATTCTTTCAAAAAACCAGCTCCTAGTTTCATTGATTTGTTCTACTATTCTTTTGGTTTCTATTTCATTGATTTCTGCTCTGATCATTATTATTTCTCTTCTCTTCCTGGGTTTATGGTTTCTGCTCTGATCATTATTATTTCTCTTCTCTTCCTGGGTTTATGGTTCTTTCTCCAGCTTTTTAGGTATAGGGTTAGGTTGTGTACTTGAGACCTTTCTTGTTTCTTGAAAAAGACTTGTATTCCTAAATACTTTCTTCTCAGGAACGCCTTTGCTGTATCCCAAAGATTTTGAGCAGTTGTGTTTTCATTTTCATTTGTTTCCATGAATTTGTAAAATTCTTCTTTAATTTCCTAGTTGACCCATTTTTTCTTTAGTAGGATGCTCATTAGCCTCCATGTAGTTGAATTCTTTCCAACTTTCCTCTTGTGGTTAAATTCTAGTTTCAAAGCACTGCCATCTGAAAATATGCAGGAAATGATCCCACTCTTTTGGTACTGGTTGAGACCTGATTAGTGACCCAGGATGTGATATATTCTGGAGAATATTCCATGTGCACTTGAGAAGAAACTGTTGCTTTGGGATGGAATGTTCTGAATATATCTGTGATGTCCATCTGGGTCTAGTGTGTCATTTAAAGCCTTTATTTCCTTGTTGATCTTTTGCTTAGATGATCTGTCCATTTAAGTGAGGCGGGGGTGTTAAAGTCCCCTACTATTATTGTATTATTGTTGATGTATTTTTTTATTTTGTTTTTTAATTGGTTTATATAATTTGCTGTTCCCATGTTAGGGGCATAGATATTTAAAATTGTTAGAGCTCCTTGTTGGACCAACACTTTAAGTAAGATATAATGTCCTTCCTCATCTCTTAAGTCTTTGGCTTAAAATCTAATTTGTCCGATAAAACGATTGCCACCCCAGCTTTCTTTTGATGTCCATTAGCATGGTAAATTGAATTCTACCCCCTCACTTTAAATCTGGAGATGTCTTTGGGTCTAAAATGAGTTTCTTAGAGGCAGCATATTGATGGGTCTAGTTTTTTTTTTTTTTAATTTTTTAAATTTTATTTTTTCAGTGTTCCAAGGTTTATTCTTTATGCCCCAGTCTTGTTGTTGTTGTTGTTGTTGTTTTAATCCATTCTGATACCCCGAATACCCTTTTGGTTGGGGCATTTAGCGCATTTACATTCAGGGTAATTATTGAAAGATATGAATTTAGTGGCATTGTATTGCCTATAAGGTGACTATTACTGTATATTGCCTCTGTTCCTTTCTGGTGTGTTACTTTTAAGCTCTCTTTTTGCTTAGAGGACCCCTTTCGATATGTCCTGTAGGACTGGTTTGGTGTTTGCAAATTCTTTTAGTTTTTGTTTGTTCTGGAAGGTTTTTATCTCTCCTTCTATTTTCAATGACAGTCTAGCTGGATATAGTATTCTTGGCTGCAAAATTTTCTCATTTATTGCTCTGAATATATCATGCCAGTCCTTTCTGGCTTGCCAGGTCTCTGTGGATGGGTCTGCTGCCAATCTAATATTTCTACCATTTTATATTACAGACCTCTTGTCCCAATTTGCTTTTAGGATTTTCTCTTTATCACTGAAACTTGTAAGTTTTTCTATTAGATGATTGGGTGTTGCCCTATTTTTATTGATTTTTGAGTCTGGAGGGTTCTCTGTACCTGCTGGATTTTGATGCTTGTTCCCTTCGCCAAATTAGGGAAATTCTCTGCTATAATTTGCTCCAATATACCTTCTGCCTCTCTCTCTCTTTCTTCTTCTTCTGGGATCCCAATTATTCTAATACTGTTTCATCTTATGGTATCACTTATCTCTTGAATTCTCCCCTTGTGGTCTAGTAGCTGTTTGTCTCTCTTTTTCTCACATTCTTTATTTTTCCATCAGTTGGTCTTCTAGATTATTAATTCTCTCTTCTGCCTCATTTATCCTAGCAGTAAAAGCCTCAATTTTTTATTGTACCACATTAATAGCTTTTATTTTATTTCATCATGGTTAGATTTTAGTTCTCTTATTTCTCCAGAAAGAGATTTATTTCTCCAGGAAAGGTTTATCTAATATCTTTCATGCTTTTTTTGAGCCCAGGTAGCACCTTGATAATTGTCATTCTGAACTCTAGTTCTGATATATTACTAATGTCACTATTGATTAGGTCCCTAGCTGTTGGCACTTGCTCTTGTTCCTTTTTTTTTTGTGGTGACTTTTTCCACCTTGTCATTTTATCCAGATAACAATAGATGTTCTAGATTTAGGGTATATTTTGATCTATTAGAAGAAACTGTATCCCAAAGTTTTAAAGAAAGAAAAACCTATATGTATACAAAAATAAGCTTAAATACAATGAAGGGATAGAATATGACTAAAACAATTTTCAATAAAAAGTATTGATAAAATTTTAAAAACATTAAAAAAGGAAAGAAAAAAATTAAAAAATAGAATCAGAAAAAAATAAAATTAAAAAAATAACCTTGAAAGATTAAAGAATCATGGGGAAAAAGCCATGAATTCTATGTGATGCATTGCCCTAGCTCTGAAATTCCGCAGTTGTCATTGATTGGTGAACTTGGTTTTGGCTGTATGTTCTCACTGATCTTCTGGGGGCGGAGCCTCTTGCAGTGATTCTCAAATGTCTTTGCCCAAGGTGGAGCTGCCCCACCATTGCCAGGCACCAGGCTAAGTAATTTGCTCAGGTTGCTCTCAGGAGTTTTTGTTCCCTGAACACTTTCCATACAGCTTTGGAGAATGGGGAATAAAGATGGCGACCTCCCAGTCTCTACCTGGAGGAGCCAAGAGCCAGGACCTCACTTCTCAGTGTTCCGTCAGAGAAAAGCAGTCAATTATGCCTATGTCCCTGGTCTCCAGCTGCACTCCATGCTCACCCAGTCTGTGACCAAGTGTTTCTATCTCTGGTGCTTGGCCCATATGGAGTCTCCAAACCCAGCAGATTCCTGCAGTGTGCTCCCTTGCTGCTCCTCCTGGTGGAGGAAGGAAGGGGTCTCCCCGGATCTGCCACTTGTGGGGTCCTTGCTCAAAGAGCAGTGGCCTGACTGCACCTCAGATCACTGTTCAAGGTAAGCCCGAGCTGAGAGCCCACTCCTTGGCTCTGTCTCTGCAGCCAGCCTTCCCAATCCAATATCTGGGAGCTCTGCCAAGCTCAGGCACCCTGGGTCCTTCTGTGACCCCACAGATCCTGCAACCGCACTGTCCCAGTAAGGGTTCCACCCCCCGCTTAACCTCTGGGGTGATGTCCCTTAGTGAAGCAGGCTTCTAAAAGTTCTGTTTATGTACTCCACTGCACTGCTGCAGGCTGGGGGCCCACTCCTGCCCTCATGGTTTTGAGTCCTTGTTTTTAAATGATGCATGTGACACTACATTGGTGGTTGATTTAAGACTCATTCTCCTGGCATCTCTTTTCCTTTTAATAAAAAGTGTACGTATTTTAAGGTGTACAACACGATTTTACATATACACATAGTGAAATGACTACTGCAGTTAAGCTAATTAAGATAGCTGTCTCCTCACATTTCTTTCTTTCTTTCTTTCTTTCTTTCTTTCTTTCTTTCTTTCTTTCTTTCTTTCTCTCTCTCTCTTTCTTCTTTCTTTCTTTTTTTAAAGATTTCATTTATTTGACAGAGAGAAACACAGCCAGAGAGGGAACACAAGCAGGGGGAGTGAGAGAGGGAGAAGTAGGCCTCCCGCCGAGCAGGGAGCCCGATGTGGGACTTGATCCCCAGTCTCCGGGATCATGATCTGAGCCGAAGGCAGTCGCTTAACCAACTGAGCCACCCAGGCGCACCTCTTTCTTTCTTTCTTTCTTTCTCTCTTTCTTTCTTTCTTTCTTTCTTTCTTTCTTTCTTTCTTTCTTTCTTTCTTTCCTTTTTGGTGCTGAGAGTACTTGAAATCTACTCTTAGCACATTTCCAGTATTAAATAGAATATAATTAACTATAGGTACACTAGGCCTCTAGATTAATTCATCCTACATCACTGCAACTTTGTACCCTTTGCCCAGCATCTCATCGTTTGCCCCACTTTCCTGTCCCTGGTATATACTCTCTGCTTCTATGTATTTGACACTCTGCTTCTATGTATTTGACTGTTTAAGATTCCACATATAAGTGAGATCACCTGATCTGTGTTCATTCATAGTACTCTGTGTGTGTGCGTGTGTGTGTGTTCGACAAACATTCTAACTCAGAGGCATTTTTCATGTTTCATTTTCTTTTCTTTTTTTTTTTTAAGATTTTATTTATTTATTTGACAGAAAGAAACACAGCTAGAGAGGGAACACAAGCAGGAGGAGTGAGAGAGGGAGAAGCAGGCTTCCTGCTGCGCAGGGAGCCCAATGCGGGGCTCGATCCTGGGACTCTGGGATCATGACCTGAGCCGAAGGCAGATGCCTAATGACTGAGCCACCCAGGCGCCCCTCATGTTTCATTTTCAATTATGATAGCTGAATTAATGTGACCATGAAGACTGCTTTAGTAGAATTTGGTGTTCTAGGACAATATATAAAACTCAACTCACAGAAAAGGAGCTGTGAAATGACCAAGAAAACATGTATCATTAAAACAAATATAAAAAAAGATAAGAAACTCAAAATCTAACCTAGATGGTTTCTACTTTAAAATGCAGTATTTCATATTCATATGTCTTCTAAGAAAAGTACCGTGGTTTTTACTATTTAGAAAAGAACTGAGTTTTTATTTTTTCTTAGGAGCTACAGCACTGTGTTCCACCTGGTGCAGCTTCACAGAAAAACTAAACAAAAATTTTATGTCCTTAAATAATCACTTATCATTAGAGATGGGTTTTCTATAATGCTAATTTATAGAAAATCTGACTGTAGTACATCTCTTTTCATATGAGGAAATATGTATCTTATGCTTTTTTTCTATCAAATCCCTAGTTGGGATAAGAAACCATAGACTGCAGCTTATATAGTTTTTATAAAGAAAACTTGAGAAGTTAGGTGATGTAATGCAAGCAATGAGAGTAAAATTGTTACTGTAGGGCTAGAGCAAAATTATACTTCCTGCATAAACCCTGCTAGGCATCAATTAGAACATATCCATACTCCTTTATGTGCTAGACTTTAGGGTCTACGAATGATACATTTACAAAATAAGATATGTAATAGAGACAGGAGGACGTGCATAGAGTTTGACCAAAATTACCAGGCCTTTATTCAACATCTGCCATTTGCTGTATACATGGAAGGTGATGGGGAAAACTATAGAGGGAGGATGAAACTTGGTATTTGCTTTCATATTTATAATCGAGGGGCTTTGAGAAAGGAAACCAACATTTATTGTGTACCTATATTCAGTACACTGAAGATCTCTATGTCTTAATCCCAAGAACCTGTGAATATACTACCTTACATGGTTAAAGAAACTTTGCACATGCCATTGAGCAAAGGATTTCAAATGAGGAGATTATCCTGGGCTTCTTGGGAAGGCTCAATGTAATCACAAGCTCCTTAGGAGTGAAAGAGGGATGCAGGAGAGTCAGGAGATGTGACCATGGAAGCACACGTTGGAGTGATAAGGAGCCATGAGCTAAAGAAAGTGTGAAGCCTATGGAAGCTGCAAAGGACAAAGAAATGAATTCTCCTGTAGAGCCTCCACAATATGCACAGGTCTGCCTACCCACTTAATTTTAATTTTTAAATTTAATATAATTTTAATTATTAAAGTATGATTGATATAGGATATATTAGTTTCAGGTGCACAATATATGGATTTAATAATTCTATACATTACTTAATGCTCACCACAATAAGTGTAGTCCCCATATGTTATTATCATATTATTGACTATATTCCCTATGCTATCCTTTTCATCTCTCTGACTCATTTATTTTATAACTGGAAATTTTACCTTTAATCCCCTTCATCTATCTTGTCCATTCCTCTCATTCATCTCCCTTTTGGTAACAACTAGTTTGTTGTCAGTATTTGAGAGTCTTATTTGTTATTTTGCTTGTCTGTTCACTTTTGTTTCTAGATCCCACATATAAATGAAATGATATGGTATTTATCTTTCTCTGTCTGGCTTCTTTTATACAGCATGATATCTTCTGGGTCTATCCATGGGAAGACTTCATTCTTTTTTATAGCTCAGTAATAGTCCTCTGTGTGTCTGCACACTATATCCTCTTTATCATTCATCTATCTATGGTTTCTTGGGTTGCTTCCATAACTTGGCTATTGTATATAATGCTGAAATAAACAAAGGGATGTATATATATCTTTTTGAATTAATCTAGTACTGAAATTACTGGATCATACCTACCCATTTTAAACTTTGATCTCCAGAAATATAATAGATTTGCATTGTTTTGAGCCACTAAATTTGAAGTGATTTATTATAGTAGCAATAGTAAATTAATATAGTATTACACCATCTTATCCCTGTTCCTATTAATGCCATGGAAAGTTTATTGGTATCCCTCTGAGGAAACTCAAAGTATACCCCTATAGGTGTACAAATTTTTGTGAGCCATTCATCTAGTGGATAACAAAGCAAAAATTTAAACTCTAGATAGGTGAATTTTGAACTGCATCAGAATAGAAACTAGTGAATTAGGGGGAGCAATTCTAGAGTACATCATTAAGTTTTAAATTACATCACAGTAGCAAAGAAGTTAGATAAAACAAATGTGTCTTTGGGTTGGAATGTTGGTTTTGATTACAGGAGAAATTGCTTTTGTTAGAGTTTAGAGGAGTGGCAGAGAGAAAGATGGTGAGATTAATAGGAAAAAGTGAGTGTGCACAATAAGAGAGAGGATAGTAAGATGATTAACAGGATAATGGAATGGAATGTATACCTTGGGGAATAGTAGGTTACCTGGGAAGAGTGGTTTCAGATTACAAAGAAGCTCAAATCCAGACACAGAAATTTAGATTTGATTTAAAAGGCAAAAAAGAATAATAGTCAGATCCAAGTTGTTTATGAAAGGTTTTTGTTACTCATTTCCAATATAATTTTATTTAAAAAATAAGGCTTATCATGTTTAACTACTATACTATTAAATGTTAGTTTTCCAGCAGTGTGTAAGAAAGACCATTTAAGTAACCCAACCATGAAATGAGGACCTTGGTGAGGGTGCTGTGTAAAAATTTAGGGGAGGTTGCTGGATATCATGTTGATGAACAAATAGTAGATAAATCAGAGATGAATCAATGGTATTGGGCTTAATTTCTTGGGCAAATGGTTGGGTCAATGAAAGTTACAGAGACTTGATTTAGAGGAAGAGGCAGGGAAAACTAATTAGATTTTGGAAATCTTGAGTTTTTGATGAAAATGCCACATAGAAATCAAAATATTTACTAGGTTTCTGAAAAAAATGTTTTAAAGTTCAGGATATGAGGATAAAGGATATAAGTGGAGGTATAACTTGGAAGGACACAGGCAAACTGCTTTTCAAAAGCAAAACTGTTAGGGACAAGGGGATAGGATAATGCATTGAGTGTTGGGGAAACCCACAATTTAGGATGTAGGAGAAGAAAGTGGAGTGAAGCACAGAGCTGAAACAAAGAGTAGGAATGAGATTGTGTGTCATAGACACCAAGGGTTGAAGGGACTTCAAAAATGATGGGTCAAATAGTGCTGTTGAGCTTCTTGGCAAACAAACTTCTTGGTAAATAGTCTGAAAGAGGCCACTGGACCCTACGATTCTGTATTAAGGAAGTTGTTAGTGAATTTTGATAGAGTAACTTGTTGAGGGTAGAAACAATGCAATCAATTGAAGAACTGAGAAAACTTTGAAGTGTGCCTGGGTGGCTCAGTTGATTAAGCATTTGCATTTGCCTTTGGCTCAGGTCATGATCCCAGGGTCCTGGGATTGAGCCCCACATCAGGCTCCCTGTTCAGCAGGGAGTCCGAGTCTGCTTCCCCCACTTCCTCTACCTGCTGCTCCCCCTGCTTGTTACTCTCTCTCTGTCAAAATAATAAATAAAAATTTTTTTTAAAAAATTGAGAGAATTAGTATGTTATTAACTTTGTAAGTGGAAGGAAGACAACAGACAGTAGTAACTAGAGAGGGTAGTAGAGGTAATTCCCAAGATGCTTCCCTGGTAGTTCTTCCTCATCCTTCCCTCTGTGTGTGTGTTGCTTGTGTGTATGTGCACATAAGTATATATATATGTGTATGTCGATATATATATGTAATATATACACATACATATGTAAGCACACCTAGACCTTGTTAGAAGGTGAAGGAAAAATGGTAAAGTATCCTGCCAACTGAAAGTTACTTTGAGAAGGAAACATGAAGAAAACCACTCCATATCATTTATGCAGTTTTATTCAGGGTAACTTACCGACAGGGGGCATCAGGCAGATGATGATTCAGACATCGTACAGCCATTCGGTGCAAACTGGACCTTAATCCACAAATTTTATAGAGTGAGGGGATGTGCGGAGGTCACTGTGGTGAGGCCAAAGGGTCTAACATTTAATAGACCTCATGGTGCCCTCTGTTGCACCTGAGGGGAAGAAACTATAGGATCTCTATGAGTTATCTGAACAACTTCAGAGAGGATCAGAATAAACGTTCCAGCACATAGCCCCATGGGAGGTCATGACAGGGACATGGAGGGTCAAAGATGGAGTCAGTATTGTCAGCATTCCTACAAACCTATGCATATTATGGAGCAGTTAAGGCTTTAGAAGACGTTGGAGAAAAGAGGTAATAGAAATAACCAAAATGCCAATTATAGTATGGGTGTCCCTTGGAGAGCACTCCTCTGAGGCACTTTCAGTCTCCAGAAGGAAATCTGTTATTTCTGTCTCTTTACTATATTTCCTGGGAATAGAGAGTTAGCTAATTTTTGGGATCTCCTACAGTGCCTTCTACGTTTTATATTTGTGGTATATATGAATAGATGGATCCTATTTATGTCAAGTATTGCTCCAAAGAGATACGAATGATCTGAAAAAGGAGAAAACAGAGCTTTAAAACTTGGGGGCTTTATATGAGCAGAATGTAGATAGTTCATTGAGAAGCTGGAGCGTGCTTTTAAGCTAATGGAAAGGCCATGAGCAGTTCAGGAGTTCTCTGGTCAAAACATTTGAATCGATGTTACTCATCAGGACAATATACTTTGACACCTTTTTTGTGCCAATGTGAATTAATACAGCCCTGGGTTAAAAATACATGTGGTATTCTCTAAAAAAGGCAAGGAAAAGGAGTTGGAATCGGAATGAGTTCAGAATTGTATTGGTCAGATCCTACTGGCACTAGATATTTTATCTAATTTAATTTTCACAACTCTGTAAAGCAAATGCTTTTCTTACTATGGTTTAAAATATACATTATGTTTATAATACAGAATAAATACATTAATAAATATTATATTTTCATGTTTATATTATATTTATATTATAAAATCTATACAATTTATCATTTTAATCCCTATTAAGTGTACAGTTTAGTGGTATTAAGTACATTTGCAATGCTGTACAACGATTCCCATTATCCATCTCCAAAACTTTTTCATCATCCCAAACAGAAACTGTTTCCAATAAATACTAACTCCCCATTTACTTCTCCTTCTCCCTCCCTCTCTCTCTGAGACCCTGGTAAATTCTGTTTTTTGTCTTTATGAATTTACCTATTCTAGGTACCTCATAAAGGGGGAATAATGTTATTTGTCCTTTTGTGTTGGGCTGATTTCACTGAGTGTAGTTTTCAAGGTTCACTCCTGTTGGAGCATGTGTCAGAATTTCCTTCTTTTTTTGCATTTGAATAATATTCTATTGTTTATAGATACCGTATTTATTTATTCATCTGGTGATGGGCGTTTGGGTTGTTTCTCCCTTGTGGCTATTGTGAATGATAACGCTATGACAATTATTGTACAAGTGTCTGTTTGAGTCCCTGCTTTTAATTCATTGGAGTATACACCTAGAAATGAAATTGCTGGAGGCAAGTTCTTTTATATGTTTTTCTTTTTCTAATAAAAATTGAGACTGAAAAATATTAACTTTCCAAAAGCCATGTAAGTGGCAGAGTGGGATTCCAACCTGACCAAATGTTTCTAATTCTAAAATCCATATGCCCTTTTTCTAATATGTTGACTTATGAGGTTTAATATATTTTCACTTTGCTATTATGAAAAACTTGTATTTTCTTAGATGGCACTTCTGCCTTTCAAATGACCCAGAATGTGCTGACATGAACCTCCCCCCAAAAACGCTCTTGTTAAAATAATAACTATTGATGCTGTCATCATCATTTTTATTGTGTCTAGAAAGTATCATGTGTTATAGAAGTTAAAATATAAAAAAAATGGGGAACATTTCAGGCTTTTGTTCTTTTTTTTTTTAAGATTTTATTTATTTATTTGACAAAGGAACACAGCGAGAGAGGGAACACAAGCAGAGGGACTGAGAGAGGGAGAAGCAGGCCTCCTGCCGAGCAGGGAGCCTGATGCGGGGCTCCATCCCGGGTCTCCAGGATCATGTCCTGAGCCGAAATCAGTCGCTTAACCAACTGAGCCACCCAGGAGCCCCCAGGCATTTGTTCTTTTAAGATATTTGTAACTAAAAACTTAGACTAAATTTATTCCCAACTCATTCAGATTGCACATTGTACTTCCTGAGGGAGATTGCTTGACAATACCATTTTTTTGGTACATATATAAATAATTAAATAGGATTACCTTTTAATTCTATAATTTACATTTGCCTAGTATTAATCATTGAATTATTTATATGCAAGAAGAAACACAAACCAAACACCTGTGAATAAGATGGAAAAAGAAGAGAAATGAATATTGCCCAAGAGACGAATCAAATATCAAAGTAGATTGTTATCTACAATGGCACCTCTCATGGGGTGGATTTTTTTCAAGTACTCCTACAGTCTTCCAACAATGACAGTGAGATGATGGGTGTCATGCTTGTACAGTACGTGTACTAAAGCTTAGAGCAGAAAATGACATGCACTCCTACTGTTCTGAATTACGAGGAGTCAACTTTGGAACTACCCCCTCACCCCACCCCTGCCTCCCTAATAAAAGTAAACTTTCTATCTACTAATCCCCTAAATGCAATTCTGCTTCAGGATTTATTTCCCTGCATAAACCACTAGAAAAACATATACTTATTTCCCGAACAACCTTGTGGATTATATGTTTTCAAAACACATATTAGATGAACATAATTCAGGCAAATCCAAGTGATGTGAACATAATGAAAATTGGGTTTTGATTGTGGAATTAGTATCTCATTATACATCACTCATCATAATAATTCTGACCAGCTTTAAAATGCCTATAATTTTATTTTTTGTTTCTCAAAAGACCTAAGAAATTTACGTGTGATAGGCAGTATATCCTGTCATATTGTGGCTTAGTAGCTGATAAGGCATAAGAGATTTATCTCTACCCACAGTAACTCCATTGTGTATGTAAAGATTGCTACTGCTCAATTTGAGATGCTACAGGGACAGTTGTCAGTTTCAGAAATTGTCAGTAGGTTCACATTTTCTGTTGACTTGATTTCAAGGCTTCTTTTTTTCTTGTGAAGTAATTGGTAATAAGCTACTTTATTTGAGTGTATGTGCCTAAAATTCTGAACAATCTCATTTTTCAGTATATCTGTAGAAACACCAAAGATAAAGATTTGTCCTCAATTTTGCTGTTGTCTTTTTTTCCATATTGTGCTTAGAATATCAGTTGATTCTACTTTATTTAGACATATTTCTAACCACCTGGTGATGAAATTGTCTGAAATACTTAAGAACACTTATATTTTAGCTCTTTCCCTATGGGGTGTATTAAGTGTCTTCCCATTAAGAATGAAATACATTCCTATGTTTTCTTACTTAATTTAACTTTCTTATAACAGTGGTTTGCATCTTACAGTATTTGTAGTGCTTTTTATGGATTTTAGCTCATAAAACTGTATGAATATAAACTGGGTTTTATTTATGATTACTATCTTTAAATGTTTATCATAGGATAGGAATTATACATACCATTTAAGGGAACACCAATCATATTTGCCTTCTAATTATATTCCTTGAACCCAAAGGGGTTCTCTTCTTTGAGTTCTTTATGGGAATATATACATGAAAAGGTGAGCCAACTACAATTTGTTTTAGATCATTATCATCATTTTCACATTTAGTAACATGTGTTGGATTCTTACTATGCCTCAGTGTTTGGCTGAGTTATAAGCATCATTTCATTATTCTTCTCAGCAATCTTTTGAAACAATTGCTTATTACCCTGATTTGATAAATAAGGAAATTGAGGCTAAGCAAGATTAAGTAACTTGCTCAAGGTTACATAACCAATAAGGGATAGAAACAGGACTTGAAGCTATGTTGTTTTTGTTTTGTTTTGTTTTGTTTTGTTTTGTTTTGTTTTTTTCGACTTCAAAGAATGATGTTAACTATTATTTTCTTCTGCTCCTTAATGTCTGAATGGACATTGAGAAACACAGAATGATTGGTCAGGATGGATCCCAATGATTAGTCTCAGATTGAAATTCACTAAAATTTAAGATCAAGAATATTGTGTTTACATAATATTATATAGGAAGGGAAACATACTTTCCTAGAAGAGTGTCTACCATCAGTAGAATAGTTCAAGAACCTTGGTTGAATATTGGGGTTGAAAAAAGGTGATCTTGAGTGTTGCTTTCTGTAAGGGTCTTTGACAATTGCCTTTGAATCTGGTTCCTCAGGAAACCTACCCATTTCCATGACAGAAAGGAGTAACTGTGAGAAATGACAAGAACAAGACAGTCAGCAAATCTGAAACACCATATACATGATAAAAATCTAAAAGAATGAAACATTACTCTCTGGGGCCTGATATGAGTCCTAATAATGAGAGGAACCTATTCCCTTCTTATCAAGGAAATAATTGGTGTTGCCACAGGGATAATAACTTTAGTATGAGAACTATGGAATCCCTGTGCTCTGGATTAGTGCTAGGGATTAAGAGAGGAGTGATACCCCGAGGAGTGTCTGAGAAGACACTAAGATTAAAGTCCTGACAAGGTCAGTAGGTGCTAGAAAGAGAACATAGGCAGCCATCACTTCCCAAAAGGTGTGTTAGTTGGCTTGGACTGCTATAGCAAGATATGACAGACTAGGTGGCTAATGTACAACAGAAATTTATTTCTCATTGTTTCAGAGCCTGGAAGCCCAAGATTACGTGCCAGTATAGTTGGGTGAAGACCTTCCTGAGTGCAGACTTCTCACTATATCTTTACATGGCAGATAGGGCCAATAAGTGCCAAAAGCCCTACTTCCTAATATCATTTTGGGTGTTAGTGTTTAACATATAAATGGGGGGTGGGTGGGAGGGGCACAGACATTCATAAAAAGGAGGAATGGAAAGAGGAACAACTTCTATAAAAGCCTGTGTTACTAAACCATCCTGGACCCTAACAGGGAAGAGCCTAGACTTGGAAGGATTGGGGTTCAAAAATTATGCTGATGAGATAGTAAAACAGAAACTGCTTTTAAATTCTCTTTTGTTACAACCAGATTGTAATCGTAGAGTGCAAACATTCATATTGTTATCCTGGTATATATTGCTAATATCTCCTTTGACATGCATTATTCATCATAATTTAATAGTTAAATTTTTTCCTTAATTTTGATAGTTGATGGGTTGCCATTTGGTGGGTGGAATGCATTAGTTTCCTTAGTATCTCTCCAAGTTTTGCTTTTGAATTAAATAGGATTGTTAGGGAATAAATCAAGTAAAAAGTATTTATTATATATCTCACCTCAATGCCCATTGGACTACCTAATGGATATTACTTAATTCATGACTTGAGTGGAAGGTTGCTATCTGAATATGCTCTAGGTGTAGACACTTTCTGGATTTTTCACCTCTGTTTGTTTAATTATGGCTTCCAAAGCTGAATGATTTCAGAGCATGATCTTATTTTGCCGAAATTTTTATTGTTTTTTCTACTACTACATCAAGTAATCAAGTATGTTATGGGTACCCAGCAGGTATTTATTACTATTATCATTTTCTTTCTTAATCCTTGTATCTCCTCCTTTATCCCACACATAACCACGGAATGATTCGGTTAATAATTGTAAGTGCTCAAACAACTGCATTCCCCTTGATTAACTATATAGCAAGCTTTACACATGGAGCTATGACTTCTCTTGTTCCTAGGTTGCAAAATTTTTGTTTGAAATCTGAGACTTCTGGGACTTCGGTTTCTGTGATGGTTTGATAAAAGTTTCTCCAGATCACCTAGGAAAGAAATTATTGTGATTGATTCCTTTAGTCCTGATACTACTAACTGAAAAGAGACATTTTAAAAGGTTAGTGCGCATAAATGCACAAGGGAATAATGCCTGGAAGAGAAATAGTCTCATTAATTTTAGTTCTCAGCATTCCAAATCTTATTCCTCTTGTCTTATTTTGGGATGGCTTAAATGACAGAAACTTATATTCTCACAATTCTGGAGGCTAGAAGTCCAAGATCAAGATTCAAGACCAAGATGAAAGCCATGACCATGGGGAGTTTCTGGTGGGGCTTCTCTTTCTGGCTTGTAGATACCTGCCTTCTTGCTCTGTACTTCTATGGTGACAGTCGGGGTTTAGGGGAAGAGGGATATAAGCTGTCTTTGTCTCATTGCATAAGGACATTAATCTCCCCACCCTTGTGATCATATCTAAATCTAATTATCTCCCAAACATCCCATCTCCAAATCATTATATTGGGGTTTAGGGCTTCAGCATATGAATTTTGAGGGTTCCGATTCTGTCCACAGAACCTCTTTACAGTTGTGAATGGCTTAAAACATTAGTAAATATTCACTGAGAAATTGGTATGAGCTAACAACTACACTGGATTCTGTGGGAACTATAAAAAGAAGGAAGAAGACATGACAAGATGTTGATTTGGATTTTAGTAAATTTAGATAAATCTTTTAGTAAAAAAACATAGATACAGAGACTTAACTCCCTATAAGGATTTTTTTTTAAAATGGCAGAATGCTTTTGGGGTTGGTCATTAAGGAGGAAATCTTTAGTTTCAGGTTCACAAGAAGGCATTGTGGGGAAAATCTAATAGTTCTTCCTTTAAGATACTTCCTTTATGATTGCTAAGAATTGTCAGAATATAAACCAGAGTAGCCTAGAGAGTTCTATCAATCTGTGTTCTTCCTCCTCCTCCTCTTCCTCCTCTTCCTCCTCCTCCTCTTCCTCTTCCTCCTCTTCCTCTTCCTCTTCCTCCCTTCCTCCTCCTCCTCCTCTTCCTCCCCCTCCTCTTCCCCCTCCTCTTATTCTTCCTCCACTTGTTCTTCCTCCGCTTCTTCTTCCTCTTCCTCCTCTTCCTCTTCCTGTGCTCTTTAAGGCATTTACATAACTGTATAAACTGGAGGTAGAATGCCTGTAACTTAAATACATATGTTCTTGTCCAGTTCATCCACGTCTATTATTTTATCTGTAAAATATAAAAACTGCTTAAGTTGAGAAGTAAGGTAACTTAACCAGAAAGGAAAAATATTATTTCATGCCTACAGTGTGGCAGACATTTTTATACTATTCTTGATTTAATTCTCATAATCACTCCTCCAAAGTAACTATTTTTATCCTCATTTTATGCACAAAGGCATTAAATTCCAGAAAGATTAAATAACTTGCTCGAAACCAGTTTTAAAAAGCACTTGTTCTGCCAATAAGTGGTAGAGATAGAATTTTAGTCAGACCATGTTTACTCTAAAGCCCATAATCTTTTCATCATACTATTTCCCTGAGAAAACTACACTCAACTTATGTTTGGTAACTGAATATCTATTTGGTTCTGTACGCTTCTCAGACTCATCTGCATATTTACAGTTTGATTTGCCTCTATTTCTTCATCCTTTCCAACAGTTACATCAGATATTTAAGCAAGTTGAAAAGGATAAAAGCTCATCCTTCCATCGTTCTACCAATTGTTCTAAAACAATTCTGTGCAAAAGAATGAAATGGTGGTTGTCCTTTTGTAGTACTTAGAGAATGATGTTCTAAAAGAAATATAATAGGTATTGTATGAAGATAAGGGTCTATGGTAAAATAAATTTGGGAAATCCTGATTAAATAGATAAACAGATTTATACCTTGCAGGACTTCTTACATCTTAAAATGCTAATGTGTGGTGTAGATTTCCAAAAGTAAAATAAGCTGCTGTGTTTCCATAAATTATTTGACCACAAAACCCTATTCCTATTGAATAACTATTAGAGTCTTGCAGAACCTAGCATTCTCTAGAGTACAATCTGAAGCACTGACTTCTGGCAGCGAATGACACCTGTTACATCTAAGTGGTTTTCCTATGGTCACTACAAGAGTGCATTTATCTTGTGAGTCAAAACTTAAAAACCCAGAATGCATATGTGGATGAGCTAGTTCTTTCATTTCAATTGGTAAAGCAGTTTGGGGGAGATGATAAACCACACAAATATGTGCACAGAGTTCTATTTGTCTTTGTAGTTCAGAGCAAGGTGCTTTTAAGATTGAATTGCTCTGGTGGAGTGTGAGTGTAGGTAGGGTGGGAGTGTGGGTGGGTGGCATTCATTTTAGGCCACCATTATGAAAGTAGAACTTGCTTGCTTTTACTATCAGCACAATATGTGCCTTTGTAAACAGGACACAATCTGGAACCTGATTCCTGTATTAAACACTTTTCTGTAGTTCATTTTTAGAATTTTGAGCTTCACTTTCTCATGCTGTTATAGAGCAGGCTTAATTTGTGCCTACAGAAGGCAGTTCTCTTGGAGTCTGGGGGTATTATGGGACAGCAATACATGAATTGGCGTTGGTGGGGAGAGAGAAAAATTGATTGCCACAGATCATTCTCCTGAGCTTCCAGCCATCTGGAGGATGCCATACGGAGGAGGGAAGAGTTCAGAGAAGACCAGCACTTAAATCATCAGACCCATTTTAGTCTCCATTGGACTAGATTTGATCGTGAAGAGCTGACTATAGTTCTATTATGGCTACTCAACTCATACAGGAGTAGGTTAAAATAATGAGTTCACCATTTACTAGTCATATGTCTGTTTTCAAATTACCTAATTTTTCTAAACCTTTTAAGAATCATTAGTAATAGGAGGATAATTCTCATTTGGACTTACTGTTATTATTAATGGACATAAAAGCACCTACTTGTACCTGCTTATAGTTGATAATGAGTGTGGCTTTCCTTTTGATCCCAGACTTTTGGATGGGGTTGGAAAAGGACTTGATGGGTGGGATAAGAGGAATTTAGGTAGAGGGAGCATATCCTGGTGCTTTCCTATATTTGATATTGTTTCTGTGTTAAGAGGGCTGGTCAGTTTTATATACTAGATACTAGATGACAGGTGCATTTAATTTCCAGTGAACTTTCTTCAGTTTTCATTTTACTTTTCCTCTCTGCAGACTTTGATAATGAAGAGTACTTTCTCTTGAATTTCTTTGACTTCTGCAAGGATCTACTATCTTAGTTCTACCTAATTACGTGACTACCCCTCCCTCCAGCTTTTGAAAAAACTCTGTTCTAGTTATCCATCACTGCATAACAACCCCCTTCCAAACTTCTTGATGTAAAACAGTAACACTTTATTTTTACCCCCTATGGTTTTGGAGGCTGACTAGCTCAACTGGGTGGTTCTCAGGTTCTCTTACACAGTCACACTCAGGAATGCAGGGCTAGAATCATCTGAAGACTTACTCACTCATGTTTGGCTCCTAGGAAAAGTGGGGAGATGTGACTAGTTGAGGGCTGTAGCAGCTGGGGATCTCTGGGCATCTCTCTATCTGTAGTCTCTTTTCATGTTTTTTTTGTTGTTGTTTGTTTTTTAATATAGCAGCTTCAGAGTAAACATGCTTCTAATATGGTGAATCAGAGCTTCAAAGATAAATTTCTGAGCTAAGTAGGTAGATGGAGAGAGATGGGGAGAGAGAATGATAACACTTTATGACCTAGCCTCAGAGGTCATGCATTGTCATTTCTAAATCTTTTTATTTATCAAGACCATCACATAGCCCTGCTCAGTTTCAAGGCGAAGAGAAATCGACTATAGTTTTAATGGTGGTGAGACAAGATTCTGAAAGAGTGTGTGCAATCAAATATTTTTATTTGTACTTTGGGGAAATAGAACTCACCAGTTTGCCCTCTGGCCCCAGCAGTGTACATCCCTTTTATATTAAAAATAGACTCACTCCATCCCCTAAGATCATCCTCCCTCCCCAAATTATCATGCCATTAATGACATTTGGATCACTCTCAAAGGCCAGGATCTTATAATGAGATGTAGATGTGGCTGAGGCTCCTCAGAGTGCTTCCCTTTCAGAAAGGGGGAAAGAGGCAAAACAGCAATCATTGCTCTGCAGCAATTTAGAAAAATTAACTGGTATATATGTTGCCAATTCCTCAATTAAGGTTTAGGTGTATTGTCTGGGAATGATTTTTCACAGCATTTGTCTTTGCCTTTCTCATAAAATTGTTCCTTTATTTGCAGCTCTGTTTTTTTTTTTTTTTTCCCCCTAGTCTGTTTCCTGCTGGTAAAAGCTCAAGCATGCCTCCTTAATTTGGTCCTGCTTCTGTTTTTGTTTTTGTTTTTTTTCCTAGCCAACTTGATATAGTTCTTTTTCAAGATTTGTTGTGTTTTTTTAATGTATCAGTCTCTAAGCCATTATGGTAGACAAAAGTAACACCCATGGATCTCTTTAGGGTAGTGATCCCTGTGGTGCCTTGAGCTTCCTTTGAGACACCTGTGCGGCAATGCACTTCAGATTCTTAAAAGTCCTATTGTGTGATTGAAAGGATCTGGGAGACATGCCTTGATATTCTTAGAAGGTCTTCATCTTTTTCAGGTACTACTTTAAATTTTTCTTAATATGGGTTTTTATGGTTACACCCCTGGCTTTATCTTTAGACCACGTTTTCCAATTGCATTTTAGATTTTTTTCTATACTTGAAGATATTTCTTTATTGTAGGATTGTTTTTCCTCCAGGGAGGGCTCAAAATGAAAAGATTTTATTTACTCAGCAGGCCCTGGCTCCTTTAAGTTTAAGAATTCTTTCCTTAAGTTATAGCTATCCTCATGCACTTTACCACAGTCAGCTAGAAGGTGGACGGCCACTTCGGTGCTCTGTCTGAGATCTTGTATCATCTAGTTCATTAGGTGCATTTTCCCTATTTTCCTCATTATGACAGGCAATGGTATTGCTAAACTTTTTATTTGGCAGTTCATAGAGTCAAAGATTACATGTCTCAAGATAAAAGGCCTTTATGACATTTCTTGGAAGTCATGCATACTTCTGTATTTTATTTGTTTAGGTGAACACAAAGGCCCCTTGAGGCTGAAGAGAAAGAGAAATAGACACCACTTCTTGAAAGAGAAATGGCAAGAGTCTAGAAAATATGTAGGAATAAAAATGGAGGCAGTTCATGCAAAATATAATCTAACACATCCTGAATATAGCTCTTCCCAAATATTCTGTTCCCCCTGCCCCCACTACTCTTTTCTTTCAATAATTTTCACCTGGAGAATTCACCTACACTCATGGTTTCAAGTAACATACTATGTATATGACTCCCCAAAACAATCCTCATCATTCTAGTTATGACCATTATCAAATAGCTAACATTTTGAACACCTGTTTATCAAACATTTTGAACACCTGAAGTAATCCATGCACACAGTATTACAGTGTTAATAATTCTAAAGTTTAAAAAAAATAATGGTAGCCACAGTAATAATACCTATTTCATATAGCTATGAAGATTTAATGAAATGTAGTGGCATAAAACATTTAGCCTTGTGAATATTTAATCACTCATAATCTTTTTCTTCCCATTCTCAAAGTCACTACAAATAGGATATGTGGTCTAAATAAAATTAGTCATTAGTTTATTATTCAAACACAGTCTTGAGAACTGTTAACACTACGACCTATACCCTGCCTTGATTGCCAATCTCTGTTCTCCCATATAGAAATGCTTGAGCCATCATTAGAGAGATTGTATATACAATATTAGGCAAGATGTCTACTGCTCAGTGAGTGCTTGGTACCTTCCTTTCCTTTGCAGAGAACCAGGTTGAGTACTAAGCACCATAGAAACGTTAGTGGTGGAAGGCATGCAATGATGCCATGGAGATCTTAGGTGATGCCGAGTAGTTGACTGGCTCTCTGGAAACTACAGGTATCCAAGAAGATGTCTCTTAGCTGAGACTCTGTGCCAGGGCTTCAACCTGAACAACTCTGTTTTTGCATGTTTTACACATTAGGGGTCTATTCAAGATGCTCTTTGGGGGATGACAGTTTCTACTTTCAAAAATGCAAAAATCAGCAATAATAATCATCACCCTCTTTTAAATTTTTCCTGAAACTGAGACTTTTTCTCAGGAACTGAGACTCAGAAAATTGACCTCCTCTAAGTCCCATTCATAACAAGAGGCAGAGACAGCACCATCATTAGAGTTCATAACTGATTCTTTTAGAGGGCTCTGTTGGTGCAGGGTCATATCCTCCTGGCCCCTCTCAGTTAAAGCTCTAAGGGAAGACTGAATTACCTGTACTGTTATCTTTTTACTTGAGGATTTTCACTAGGGAGGCTGCTCTGATGGAATGTGGAGAATGTTGGAAAGTCTGAAGAATAAACAGCCTCTGGGATCAAGCCCAAACAATAAGTAACAGAAGTTTGTGTAAAAATACTCCAGCTTCCTTGTTCTTTACAGGTAATAACCTTAAGGTGTGTGTTCTATACTGTTGATCTGGGACTTGCTCGGTGGGATTAAGCCATTGTTATCCACAGGAGTAATTTACTTGATAATCTTCTCCTTAAGTAATATACCTATTTGTTTCCTTATTCCCCTTTGAAAGATATGTAATCGATATGGAGAATATGTTACCACGTGAGAGTTTCCTTGAGATTATAGCACTGATAAACTTCTTTCACTGGCATCCTTGTCTCAGGTCTGTTTGGAGAAAAAATGATGACATCTCATGACTCACTATATAGTTCTGGAGCTTGAGTTAACAATTGGTGGATGAGTAGCCTGGAGAAAAGCAAAGTGAGTGGAAGACTGGGTAAAAGTTGGAATGCGAATTGCCTGTGTTTCCCATAAATCATGAAGAGCTATGCTACCTTGGCATAGGGCCTTCCAACCTGTGCAACCCACTTTTCTAGCTTCCTATTTTATATTTTCATTGTACTTAAGTGCACTCAAATATTACCATTCTACTTTGATAGTCTTACTGTATTCTGTCTTCTCTGGCTTTTGACATTCTCAAAGTTAGCGACCTCTCATTCATGCAGCATGTCATGCAGTGCTTGGCACTGAGTTCACTGGGTTGGTGGGGGCTAAGTGAATCACCTTCCTTGTATATTGGTAAAATGGGTCAGAAGCTCATCTAACAGAAGCAAGTAAAAAATCAGGTGCCTACATAAGATCAGGGGAAAAAGCTTAGCTGTGAAGTTGTAAGAATTCATAAACCATAAAAGGTTTTTAAGTACAGGAGCAACATTATGAAAGTGCTATTTATGGAAGAAAAAGCACTGAAGCTATACTTAAAATAGATCAGATCAAGAGACCTTAAAGTCAAGGAGGCTGACAAGAGAGCTCTGCTGTAATTCAGGTATGAGGGGATGGTTTGTGGGGAGGAGGAAACTCATGTCCAGGAGAATGGACAGAAGGAGATAGAAAAGAGAGACACTGCCCAAGATTTCAGCAGGAAATGCCCAGTGTTGGTAGGTAATAATACATCAGATTATATATATGTAGTGCTTTCTCTTTTTTATAGTACTTTAATTCAAAAGTTTGGAGCCACTGGGCCGATAAGATGTTATTGACAAAAGTAGACATTAAAAGCAGGAACTGTTATTGGGAGAGATTAACAAGCTCAATTTAGTTGTTTTAAGTTTGTGGTGAGAGCAAACTCTTTAAGTAGTAATATGCTATTCAAATACAGAAGAAGCCTGGACCCTTGACTGCTGAAAGCCCCACAAATTATTGTTTCAGAAATGCATAGGTTTATCAGCTAATTTTTAATGGAGAAAATAAAAATTGCCGTAGTGAAATATTGATCACATTTCTTTTCAGAGTATTCAATAAAAATTCAATGAGATCAGTTTAAAGGCTGTGCTTTCATGTAATATACTGAAGTATAAAATATGTGAGAAGGCATTAAAAGCCATTGTCAACATTCCCAATTTTTACATGTCATACAAGGCAGCATATATATCATTACTAGGTCTAGATTGAAGAGTTGGATATCTTTTATGCTTTTCTTTCACTTTATTGTGTATTATGTACCCACTGTGTACACTACAATTTGGGGGAATATAGAATGAATAAGATCACATTTTTGCTCTTAAATTTAGAATCTAAACAATATGTTGAGACCAAGTCAAGATACCTCCTTGGCCAAATCAAAAAGACCACAGTAAAATGTCAAGTGTGTAAAAAAAGTCAAGTGTACGTAAATAGTGGGCTTGAGATATCCTGTGGGGGTGGGGGGGTGGTGGCTAATGAAGATCATCGTTTGGGTTGACTGGGATCATCTGGAAAGGCTTTGTGAAAATGGTGGCATTGGAGATCATCCTGGAGTGGGATAGCTAGACTTTCAGTAGGCAGGAGAATCTGTAGCAAGTGGGGTGAACTGTGTTGTCTCAATGAGGTGAGAAGTATTGAGGTGTCCTTGGGCCAAGCGGTGGACATATGTGTGTGGAGTTGTCAAGGTACTTGTGAACATCACAGCCCAAGGGCTGTGGCATCACAGTGACTCAGACCTGAGAGCTTTACAGCCTCCTCCCATTGCACCAACCTGTTCTGTTTCAGAGCAACGCCTGAGTCATCATGGGGAACAGTTGGCCATGTTGTTACCAGTACACTCTGAAGCAGTTACAGAATATTTATGCCTGTTGGCAAAGGGAAATCAGATGTGGGGGCTCAGGATTCACTCCTGTATAAAGGAGTGTGCCTGAAGTCTATTTTCCTGTTAAGTCTTGAAAGATAAGAATTGATATAAGAATATTACAAGTTATCAGTGCTTCCATTTATAGAATGCTCTATGCTGTTCAAAACATAAAAGCATGTTAAATACATAATTCACTGAAGTTAAGTCCTCACAAACAGCCTGCCGTCAGTAGCCCTCGATCATGGATATGGGACAAAGGCTTAGGAAGCTGAAGTAACTTTTCTATTGTCACATAGCCCAGTAATCAGTTGGTATTTGATTTCAACTGATTCTAACCCCAAATCGCCTTCTGTTTAAACAATTTTACCTTTCATGAGTACCTAAGAGTCATAGGTACATGACTGATGGGCCACAGAAATCATTCATATTGGCACAGCTTGTTAGTGTGTTTAGTGTTTTTAATGTGCCAAATATTAATAGTACGTTAAAAGAGCTGCTTCTAAATGTCATATTTCTTCCTTATAATAATAACCCTGTACAGCCAAGTTGAAGTTCATTGAAACTGCTGGGCATGACTAAGGTCACAAAATAATCCTATGAGGTCACTGGTGACTTGACATGAAACACATGCTCATTCTACAAGTGGTTCGCAAATTTTTCAAAACAGGAAAACCACTTAGTCAAATAAAATATTATGGAGAAGACTAATAATGTGATGAAATCAAAGGGAATGGGGATGCTGAGGCTGAACTTGGGTTTTAGAACCTTGGAGACCCTGCCTGTTCAGATTCTTCCTCCTGCACTTACTGTCCCACTCCAAGACACCTCAGCAGAAACCTAGGCCTTGAAGGGCTCAAGTTCTACACTTTTGCCTTTGAAAGGACACAGCCACCTGAGTTGAGCCTTTTATCCTCTTTCCCCCTCTACTGATACTTGTCTTTAGGGAACATTTCCTATTCTTTGACTCTTGCCTTTGTCCCTGCTGTGTGAACTTGGGGGCTCTGTGTCCTAATGTGTGGGTTCATGACTTACCCTATGGAGATATTCATATCTGGAGCAAGAACTTTTTTTCTCATTTCCTAAAAGAGTATCAGGCATCTTTATGTCACATTTTAATTATCTTATTCCCACCAAGAAAGCACAAAGATTCTAGTATCAGATTACACAGGCTCAGATCCTTGGTGTTTAAATTAGTATGTTGAAAAATAGCCTCTCTGTTCTTCTTCTCGTCCCTCAAATGGGGATAATAATGGTAATTGCCAGTCTGGACTGCTTTGATAATTAACACTACATGTAAAAAATGTAGAACAGTATCTGGCACAGAAAAATACTTGATGAATATTAACTATTACCATGCATTAAAAACTGTTCATTTTTTTTTTAAGATTTTATTTATTTGACAGAGAGAAACATAGCCAGAGAGGGAACACAAGCAAGGGGAGTGAGAGAAGGAGAAGCAGGCTTTCCACCGAGCAGAGAGCCTGATGTGGGACTTGATCCCTGGTCTCTGGGATCATGACCTGAGCCGAAGGCAGTCGCTTAACCAACTGAGCCACCCAGGCGCCCCAAGTTTTTTTTTTTTTTTTAAAGATTTTATTTGACATACAGAAACATAGCTAGAGAGGGAACACAAGCAGGAGGAGTGAGAGGGGGAGAAGCAGGCTTTCCGCTGAGCAAGGGAGCCTGATGTGGGACTCAGTCCTGGAACCCCAGGATCATGACCTGAGCCAAAGGCAGACAATTAATGACTGAACCACCCATGGGCACCAAAACTGTTAGAGTTTTTAGTCTCAGTAAGTTGGTGTGACTAAGTAGACATACACCCACACTTGTTGCTCTGAGACTGTACTGATCAAAAGGATCCTATTAAAAATGAATCTTGGGGCACCTGGGTGGCTCAGTTGGTTAGGTTGACTGCCTTTGGCTCAGGTCATGATCCTGGAGACCCAAGATCGAGCCCCACATTGGGCTCTCTGCTCAGCTGGAAGCTTGCTTCTCCTTCTCTCACTCCCCCTGCTTGTGTTCCCTCTCTGGCTGTGTTTCTCTCTGTCAAATAAGTAAATCTTTAAAAAAAATGAATCTTAATTTTTCCTTTTCAGAAGCAATCATGGTTGAGTAGTGAGGGTAGTGTTTACTGCCACACTATAGGATAAGCACTGTAAAACTATAGTGTTATCTATAGGGTACATGGTATGGCGTACCATGGTATGGTAAGCAGACCTCTGAACATGAGGAGTGAAAATGTTTGAAATATGATGAATGAACTAGAGAAGAGAATACTTAGTTTTCAGCCTAATGGATTTTAGGTAGAACAAAAATCCAATAGATGGGAGCTAGAAAGAAGGAAGGAAATACTTAGTACCTAGGATGTTTTAGAAATGTTCACATATGTCATTTAATTCTTATAACTATCTCATAAGAATTATTGTCCACGTTTTTACACATTAGGGAAGCTGGAGTTCAATGCCTGTCAATAGGAAGATCTAGAATCTCAACATAGGGCCATTGAACTGTAAATTCTAAGTTCTTTCTGCTGCTGCATCCCTTTGTATAAGTTGGAGCTATCCAAAAAGAGTTAGGCTGCCTTAGCCATCTTGAAGCACATACACAATGCAGTGGGTTGGTTTCTGCGACTGTTGATTCTGATCCTCAGTATATGACAAAAAGACATTTTAATCTCAATTTTCTTCTAAGTTGTATTTCAAATTCCATATTGATTTTTTCCCCCAAATTTGAGAACTTCATTTTCAGGAAACCTGTCAAGTTGCCACTGAGATTCATTCAGATGTCTGTATTAATTTCACCAGAGGGCAAATTTCAACATAGAGTACTTCACTAGGGGCTTTGCCTTTTAGATACTGATTTAACAGGCAGAAATGAAATGAAGTTGGCCTTGCTACTATTACAATCTTATTATACTGGTAGAAATCCTCCAGACCTTCAAGGGACAAAAACAATAACTGCAAAATAAGCCCAGAGCTAAGCTTTTCTAAGTGACCTCTCTTGTATTTGCTTCCTTGTTACATGAATCTATAATTTTCCAGAATTTCATACGCTTTCTTCTTGCTCTGACTTCAGTGTTCTCATTTGTATCATGAGGAAGTTGAAGGAGATATCCTTGAGAATTTATCCTCATACTCATATTTTGTCATCTGAAGATTAACTTAGAATGAATTTCCTATAGTTTTCCCTTTTCTTTCTTTCCCTCTCTCTCTTTCTTTTTCTTTTGTTTATTTGGTCACTTGCTTGGTAAATGAGACTTTAGTTTAAATTCAAAGCCTTGATTTTTTTTTAAAAGATAACCTTAAAGTGCGTAGTTCCTAAAACAAGCTGGCACTCCACAAAGAAAAGGAATGATTCTCACTTAAGCAAAATAGCCAAGTTACAGATTGCAGCTCCTATCACTAATTAGCCATCCCAGATGGAAGGCTGCCTCACCTCAAAGCAAGAGCTGGACAGCTACCTACAGATCACTGGGACAAAAATAACTCATTCCACTCTCTCTACAACCACCACACCATATTGCTTCTCTTGTAAGAGATGTCCATTTTAGAATTGGGACAAAAGAGACTTGATTTGTAGTTAGCTTTAATAGAATTTCCTAAGTATAAAAATAATAAGTGTTATTGCAGAATGATTAGGTGATATAAGGGACAAAAATAAGAGAATCATCCACAGTTCTATCTACTCATAAATACAGTTAATATGTTGTTACATATCCTTTCACTCCCACTTTGAATATGCATATGAAATAGAATTTTACCCTGGGGGTGTCTGGGTGGCTCAGGTGCTTAATGACTGCCTTCAGCTCGGGTCATGATCCCGGAGACCCAGGATCGAGTCCACATTGGGCTCCCTGCTCAGCGGGAAGCCTGCTTCTCCCTCTCTCACTCCCCTTGCTTGTGTTCCCTCTCTGGCTGTGTTTCTCTCTGTCAAATAAATAAAATCTTAAAAAAAAAAAAAAAAGAATTTTACCCTGAATGTTTTACAAGTCTTTTTACTTAACACAAACATTTCTAGGTCATTAGTATTATCCCACCATATCATTTATGAATGATGAGGGGTATATTATATGGATGTTTCTTATTTTAACCACCTCTGATATTTAACTCTTAAGTTTTTCATTTTTTCACTACTATAAGCAATGTTGTAATGATCATCCCTATACAGAGGTCTCAATACACATCCACAAGTATTTCCTGTATTTACACACACACACACACACACACACACACACACCCTTTATGTTTACACACATCCACACACAGAGAATCTATATTTAGAACAGAGCCCTTTTGGCTATATGGCCTTGAGTGAATTTCTGGAAGACTCCATGCCTAAATTCAGTCACCTATAAAATGGAGGCAATAATAGTATGTACCTCATATGGTTGTAAGAATTAAATGGGGGTGACACTGGAAATGTGTTTAGCACAATCCCTGGTAAGTCACAAGTACCCAATAATTATGAGAAAAATATTGCTATTAGCCATATTTATGTTACTGGTCTGTCAGGAGGGTACGTGTTGGGACAGAAACTTGACCTTCTGACTTACTTGGGTTTATATGGATGTCGGAAATCATGGGTGGGTGGGAAGATGGGTGTATATTCCCAGACATCTCTGAAAGATGTCCCAATATCCTTCTTAGCCTTAAGGCAGTACCAAAGATGATATAAGCTCATGTTATTTTAAAAGGCCCCTCATGGAGAAGAGTTTAGACATTCTGCGAGGCAAGGTCTGGGATGAGCAGAAGCTACAAGTCATTTGACTTCTCTGTGCTGCCCATTGTTGAAGCTTAATCAGTTGCATGTTTTATAATGAAAGATGTTGGCCATGGGTGGAGAGGCAGTTAGCCAAGATTTAGAAATTATTTTGAGAGTTAAAAGAGGAAAGTGAATTAGCAATAATACAATAAACGGTTTAAACATTAGGCCTGGCCAGTCAGAGTCATTGATGCAGAGATATCCAGTCAAAGGCAGGCAGGCCAATTCTGTAAATGAGGGAATTAGCACAACTCAGACTGTATTGCATAGGGTGACATTTATTTTCAGAAGCATTTTAAAGTTCCCAGAGATAATGACATATAGTGGAAATGCTTTTAAAAAGCCATAAAGTCTGAAATACCTAAATCAGGGTTAATGATGAGATCACAAAAAGAGTCAGCATGGCTGAATTGTTGGGGAGAATAAAGACTAATTTATTCCTAGAAATGCCTATTTGTATTTGGAACTTGATTTAATCCTAACAGTAGTCCCTTATTTTTGAATATTGCCTGTATCTGGAAAGCTGAGTCCCAGTAACACCAGTCGATACTCTCATTTTATGTAAAAAGACATATAAATTCTTGTTTCTTAGATGAGGGAACAGGAATGCAGAGATTATGTAATTTGGAGTTAGATGATGCATGCATCCATGACTGATGTCACTAGCAAGAGAACCTATAGTCTTTTTCAAACAGACTTGAGTATTCAGCAGATATGTTGGCTAGCAGTCTAACAGTAGAACCAAACTAGCATAGAAATTTTTCTCAAGAAATTAATTTATTAAGAGATTTGCCAATAAAAATATGGACATTTTCTACAATGTGCAAAACACAGCCCACATGAAGAATGAGCTTTTTAGCTGGTTACAAGGTAGATGCTATGTGAGTGTAAAAAGTCCAAACTAGGTAAGATTACAGTAAGTAAAAGAGTCCAAATGCTTAACATTAAAAGAACTCATAAATAAGTTAAAAACATTTTTCTAATTAAAATGTGGACTTACAATGTGAATAGGAAATTTGTAAGTGAAGCAATATAAATGAAAATAGTCCTACGAAAATATAAAATCTCATTAATAATAAAGGAAATTTAATTTAAAATAAACTTTTTAACCTATAAAATTGATATTTTAAAAAATACCTTTTGGCAAGATTGTGATAAAATAATGTAAATGGTAGAAGTCTAAAGTGTTTAAAGAGAGAAATTTAGTAATTTATATCAAAATTCTTAATGTATTTCCTTTTTCATTCAGCAATTTCATTTCATGGAATCTACTCTGGGGTCCTGGTTTAGGTTCACACAGACACAATATCAGGGATTAAAAATTCAGATTATTTTCATTTATTAGATAGTCAATAAGGGACTGCATTAGCTACAGTGGCTTTTGAAGTTTAATTCAGTGAAGAATCTCTTGGAAAAATGGTATAGATAAATGCCTCAGAATTACTTGATCTAAGGGAAGAGGGAGTTGGATATTTATTTATTTATTTATTTATTTATTTTTAATTTATCTGAGAAAGAGAGAGAGGGAGAGCGAGCATGAGAGGCGAGAAGGTCAGAGGGAGAAGCAGACTCCCCACAGAGCTGGGAGCCTGATGCGGGACTCAATCCCAGGAGTCCGGGATCATGACCTGAGCTGAAGGCAGTCACCCAACCAACTGAGCCACCCAGGTGCCTGAGTTGGGATATTTATACACCAACTTTTGGTAGTCATTGGTTGAGAGCTGCTTGTGGAAGTGTTAATTCCCTAGACTTTTAGCCTGCTGTGAACTTGGGCTGAATGACTTCCACAGTTCTGCAAAAAACACTCAGCGATAATGATATGAAGAGTAACAGAAACAGTGATAGGAACAAGCCAGTAACAATGTCTGCTATATTAATCAAATGAATTACAAATATATTCATACAAATCTACTTATTAAAACATATGCTTTATCTTAGGAATAACATAAGTGCCAAACATTTGGGAATTGGTGCAGAAATTGTGATGATGTATATAATAATATATAATTTCTAGATAATTACTAAAAAATTACTTACTGATATTACAGTGTTTTATTCAAGGAAAAAAGCAAATTGCAAAGCATATATAGTATGATTACACTTTATTTTGGAAAATAAATCTGTCATCAAAAAAACCAATTTGCATGGATGCAAAACAATATAGTAATAGTTACTCTTATTGAGTAGTGTAATGCTGAATGTAGTTTTCTTCTTGTTTTTTAAAAATTTCTACTATAAGCATATATTGCTTCTGCAATAATGAGTCATTTGTAAATTTAAAAATGAGTCATCAATGAGTTAAAAATAAAATGATTAAAAATACCTTACTAAATCTAGAAAATTAATTTTAAAGGAATTAATTCCTGTTTAGTTTTTTTTTAACCCCAGATTATTTCTACAAACATAATCTTTTTTTTTTCCTGGCAGTTTGACAGGTCATGGCTGTCAATAGAAGATACAGTAAATGAAAACAAGTTGGATTTCATCTTGTGCACTTCAAAATCAGCATTACATATTCAATTTATTATGTTGGTAATATAAAACTTGAATTCTAATTACAAGTGTTCAAATTCAGGCATAGAGAATTCCATTAAAAAATATCCTACTTTAACAAGGAATAATTAGGAATAAAAAATGAGAAATGAAAATCTTTCAGTGTACCCCAAAAGACCAGTGTGATAGACTGTAAAAGTCTTTCTTGAATTTCTTTCCTGAGAGAAAGTAAGAATTAAGAAATTATTGAGTACTAATAGGACACATCTTTAGAATTAAAATTAGCTAAGGGCAAATTTTTTCCTTTTTCGCAGCCTGAGAGTGCTAGTCATGGAATGCTAATTAATATAGATCTAATCAAATGTCAAATGAATCAGTTGTGTAGTGGTTTATACACAGTATGTCCTCAAAGATACTTATCCAATAAACTAATATTAGGTTTGGCAGAAGACCTATAATAAATATGATTTACTGATTTGTTGGATGGTTCATTTTAAACTCACCAGTTCTTTTTTGTGTAAGTTTTTTCTTTATCTCCAGAAAGAGAGTGGGAGATTGTTGTTCTAATCTCTTTTTAAGGGCTCATCAATAATACACCAGATCAAAATTTAGAACAGGCTGTGTAACAATTGGCATATGGGGGATGAAGAAAATTAATGTGATACAAGAGAACAACCAGACAACTTACCCTCAATAGTTCTTCTACTTCTGTGAAGAGAGGATTTAGAAGAAGATGAGAAGGGGTGAGAAGTAGATATTTAAAACCTACCCTAATATTTTAACTACATAAAGAGCAGACTGATATAATTAAAATGTATACTTCCTGACTTCCTTCATCTCAATAGCCAATTTTTCTGTTAGATTGATCTTACCTCTTCAGTTTTACTAAAATATATCCTTTCCTCTTCATTGTGATGATGTTCAGGTTCTCTATCTGTGGTTTATTCCAGTGGGGCCCATTTTTTTCTGCCCCTATCTTTTCATAATTCAAACGTATGTTTTAGTTGATATCATTCCTAAGTTAATCTCAAAAGCACCATTCTCTTCAGTTTGTTGTTGGGTAACATTTTACATTCCGTTCTATATTGAGATTGCCTGCAATCATTGTATTTACCTTGTATTTCATACATCAGGGCTAATTTTTTGAGTATCTCGGTTCAGAATAATAGAGCTAGAGGTGGGATGCTGGTAATACAAAAATGCATGTGAGAGAAATGCCCACTGTCCATCAGGCAGTACCTTAAAACATCAGGTCATGTGAGGTAAGACCCTTGAGGAAAAGCACCACTGTATTGTGGATTTTGTCTTCTTGACAAGCTTCATGGTATGACTGTGTTATAGGACTCAATTACTAGTGAGAGACTAGAAATAAGAATCTTGAGTTTTATTACCGATCTCTTTTCATAAGCCTCGAGAGATCAGGACATGAAAGGGTGCATTAATTAATTCATTTATCCTATAAATATCTATTGAGTATCTCTTCATTCCAGAAATCCAATAAGTACTTAATAGGCTCTTAATAAAGGTTAAGCTAATAGGGTTTAAAGCTTATTTGTCTACATCTTTCATTTTTACAAAAGATCAATTAGGTGAACTGATCAAGGTCTATGACAAGCACTAAAACAATTATTTATAGATTATATATAAAATTCCTTCAATTCTCCAACATAGGACTATTATTGTATATTATTGTCCATCCTTCTAGAACACTCATCTTTCACCTTTTAGCTCCTGTCCAACTTAAAGATTTCATTTCAAATGTTACTGCTGAAAATAAAACAAAACAAACAACCCTCTTAGGATGTATGAAAATTACCTATTAACACAGAATACATGAAATGGATGTTTGCAGTTGAAATTTTTTTCCCAGAAATCTTTGCAGTTTATGTGTATCATTTAAAGTACAGAGACATATTAGAACAAGTTTGAAAAGACATCCATTTCCCTAGAATTCTGCTTTGTTATTTTTCAGGGCATCAGAAATCCAACTAAAAAAAAAAAAAAACCATTGTCTTCCCTATGAATGTGTTAAGTCAATTTATAAAACTTGCCCCTCCCCCCCCCAAAGAATCAATTTATATTATATAACATTCTGGCTTCCCCATCAAGAATGTAAATTTCTGCAGGCCTGGGAGAGTATAATGTTATACCAAGCCCACTGCTTATAGTATAAGCATATTTAAGAATGCTGTTTTCTTGTTCTGGGAAGATGAGTAATTTAAGTCCTCACGTATGAGAATATATGGCCATTCTGAATTGCTAGAGTTAATACATTGTTTGAAATAGTTTTCTTTGATTTTGTGCCAATTTTAATTGCCTATTTAAGCAGAAATGCACTTCATGCTATTTTTAGCCTAACAAATTGGATTTAGAATTCAGTGAATTTACTTTTCACCAATGCAAATACCAAGGCTGTTATATTTGCAGCAAGTAGAAGATGCAACCTCTATTTTTAACCTCACTGGTCATCAAAATAATGCATGGCACTACTTTAAGAAGCAGCTAGGTAAGGGGCATCTGGGTGGTATAGTCCATTAAAGTGTCAGACTTGATTTCAGCTCAGGTCATGTTCTCAGAGTCATGAGATCAAGCCCTGAGTAAGTCTCCACAGTGCTTGGAATTCTCTCTCCAAAAAAAAAAAAAAAGAAAAAAGAAAAATAGAAAAAAAGAAAAGCAACTAGTCAAGGAAATAGTTTATGAAAACACACTCCTCAAAAACACAATCTGCAAAGGAAGCACACTCCACCTTCATAAGGAATCACTATATAACAGCCCTTGAAAAATTCCAGGTGATAAATTTATATGTTTGGTCTGTGAAAAGTGGAATATCTTCTTTGGAGAATAGGTATTGTCATATGGGTAAACTCTGTATTTCTTTGCATGATAAAGACTGCCACTCATGTAGATGTCACAGTTTATACCTGTCAGGTTTAGACAGTTGGAGGTTGCAGTTAAAAATTGTCACTCTGCAGGGTTTTTCTTAAGTAGTTCATTTATATAACTCTATTAAAAAAATAAGAGACTGACTTGTTAGAACAAATTTCCCCCAACTGCTCCAATTCAACACTTATGTCCAGGGAATTTTAATTCCTTATAAAAGAAAAGCATATCCACAAGATCTAGGAACCTGGGAAGTTACCATGAGCATAATTCAACAATGTGGTTGAGTGGCTAGACTTTCTGCCATTAGAAATGGATAAACTTGATCATGACACATGTAGAGCAAACACCAAAGACTCATGGCAGCTACTCTTCTGGAATGGCGGCATGAGGAGCTTCATGGACCTGTTTTCCAGTGAAACAACTACAACTACTAAAAATCATTTAAAAAACAACCATTTATTCAAGAAAATTTTTGTAAGGCAGTAGTCTGTGGCATTAGAACCATGTCATGTTTCCTCTCTCACAATCCCTCAGCTTTGTGTAATGGAAGCTTCACTGTGAACAGGTATAGCTAAAGGGATGAAATTTTCTCCTCCTCCAGCTTTCAGCTAGTTATATCTCAGCTAGAAGAAGAGATCACCAGAATTTCTCATCCTTCCCTGCTCTAAGTTGCAGAGATTCTCTTCCAGGAAGGAGCAGCTGAGAGGTTGGAGGTGATCCCGTTCCTCAGTACAGTTCCTACTCATAAGGCAGAGATCCTACACCCTGCAGGCTAATCACCCTCACAGCAGTTTGCTCATAGGGCAAAAGTAGTCATTCAGAGGTTTTACTTAGGTGGAGACAAAGGTCATAAGAACAGAGAACTCTAAAGCACTCCCTAAGGGAATTTACATTATTTGGAACAGAATTTGGAAAGTTTAAACCTAAGGGTGCTGGAGATAATAATGGAGAATTTGATGGTAAGCCAGAAGAGGTGGGTACTTTTTAGGAACAACAAGCTAAATCATGCCAAGTAGTTTGTCAGAGAGCTCAGAGATGAGAAGGAGTTAAGAAGAGCCTGCCTGGGAACAAACCTCAAATATTGTCCTCAAAAGCTATCCCTGTTAAAGAATTCCAAATTTGATTGGACTGCAGAGCAAGTTACGGGATAGGGTAATCATTTGGCAGTTAGCAGGGCTTAACAGCTGATGTGATACCAATGAAGATAAATAGCTTCCCAGAGAGATAAGGAAATGACAAAGAGAATCCTGATAAAACCATTGTTATACCTGGTTCACTAAATTTGTGCCCAAGGCTGTGCTTTCTTAGGAGCAATATCAGTGCTTTCATACTGTGGGGGAACTAGACTCTTCTCACTTCACTAAAATAGTTCAGTCAATTCATGAAATAAATAAGCAAACAGCAAATCCTGGAAGATTCCCCTCTCCTCTTTTCCCTCCCCCTTTCTTCCTCCCCCTTTCTCCTTCCCTTTACCTGTGTTGTGTATGTGTGTGTGTCTGTGTGTGTGTGTATTCCAAGATTTTTTGTAATATACCTAAAATGTCTAATTTTTAATAAAAAGTTGAGACATGCAAAGAAACAGGAAAATAACCAAAGAAAACAAAAAGTAAAATGGAAGATACAATTCCAACTATATCAATAATAATAAATGTGAATGGACTAAATAATCAAAAGGCAGAGATTGTCAGCTGTATTAAAAAAAATCCAATATGTGTTGTCTATAGGACATAAACTTTAAAGATACAAATAGATTGAAATTAAAAGAATGGAAAAAGGTATGCCATGCAAATAGCAGGAAAGCTAGAGTAATTACATTACAACCAGATAAAATTGACTTTAAAACAAAATTCTCCTTAGAGATAAAGAAGGATATTTTATACTAGTAAGTCTATATTTTCTTATCAGTCTCTGTAGATTGATAATCATACATTTATGAATTTAACAACAGAGCTCCAAAATATATGAAGTAAAAACTGACAGAACTAAAGGGAGAAATGATAATTTCATAATAATGATTATTCATAAGAATAATAATTTATAATAATTCATAATAATTTCATAGTAATGATAAACACGCACACATACACAATTAACAGCTCATGACAGTAACTATAATAATAAAACTTGGGGACTTCAGTGCTTCCCTTTCAATAATAGATGGAAGAACAATTGGGGATAAGCAAGGAATCAGAAAACTTGAACAGTACTGTGCGGACACTTGTCACAAAGCTTCAGAAAGCAACATTGTCTGGTACTGGCATAAGATCAGTGGAACAGAATTGACAGTCCATGAATAGACCATCACATTTAGTCAATTAATTTTTCACAATGATACCAAGAAAATGAAATAGAAAAAGATTAGTCTTGTTTACAAATGGTACTGGGGCAACTGGATATCCACATACAAAAAATGAAGTTAGAACCCTTCCTTATGCCACACAAAAAAATTAACTAAAATTATAGACTTATATGCAAAAGCAAAAGCTATAAAACTCCTAGAAAGAAAATTATAGGTAAATCTTCATGATGTTGGGTTAGGCAAATCTTTCTTAGATATGATGCCAAAAGTATGAGAAAAGAACATACGTAAGTTGTACTTTATGAAAATTTAAAACTTTTAGCTCAAGGGATGTCCTCAAACACTTAAAACAACACACAGGATGGAATAAAATATTTACAAATCATATGCCTGACAATTGGTGTATTTGCCTAGAATATGTAAGGATATCTCATATCTCAATAGTAAAAAGATAATCCAATTAAAAATGAACAAAGTATTTGAATAAACATTTGCTCAAGGAAGGTATATAAATGGCCAAAAAGCACATAGAAAGATGCTCATCATCACTAATCATCAAGGAAACTGTAATGAAAAGCACAATGAAATATCACTTCAGACCCATTTCGGTGACTGTAAAAAAAAAAAATACAATAAAAAATATTGGTGAGGATGTAAAGAAATTGGAACACTTACACAATACTGGCCAGAATGTAAAATGGTGTAGCCACTTTGGAAACCAGTCTAGTGGTTCTTCAAACGTTTAAAGATTTTTTTTTTAATTTATTTTACAGAGAGAGAGATCACAATTAGGCAGAGAGGCAGACAGAGAGAGTCGAAAGCAGGCTCCCTGCTGAGCAGAGAGCCCAACGTGGGCCTGAATCCCAGGACACTGAGATGACCTGAGCTGAAAGCGGAGTTATAAAAATGACACAATAATTTTATATAAACAGTAGAAGTATGAAAACATTGTTCATAATAGCTAACATTGGAAACAACTTACTCATCCATCAATTGGTGAATGAATGAGCAAACTATGGTATATATACATAGTAGAGTCTCACTAAACAGTAAGAACGAATGCTACAACATGGATGAACCTTGAAAACAGTATGCTAAATGTAAGAAGTCATTCAAAAAAGACTACATATCATATGATTTCATTCATATAAAATGTCGAAAAATTTGAAAATTGTACAGAGACAAAAAGTAAATTAGTTTCTCCCTCTATCTGAAAAGATTGGTAGGAATGGGAATTACCTCTAATGTGTATAGAATTTCTTTTTTGAGATTATGAAACTATAAAATCAATTATGTTTATGGTTGCATGACCATAATATTCTAAAGAATATAAAATCCATTGAATACTCTAAGTGGGTAAATTGTGAATTATATTTCAACAAAGCATATCTATCTATATACCTAACATCAGCTTTAGGATTGAATGTACTTCCACAATCACAGATTTCCGGAGAATAAAAGAATTGTATCTTATAAAAGTATTTCATTCATTGAACCTAATTTCAACTCAACTACTTTTATTTTTGTACTTGTTTTAATTCTGCTTCCTGTATTCCGCACAGCAAAAAAAAAAAACCCAAAACTTGATTTATTCTTCAAAGATGAATGTGGTCAAGTAAATTTCCCTAGCAGAAACATTATTTGCCAGTCTTTTAATAGCACATCAAGAAAAGGATTTTTAAATAATTTAATCGTTAATTAAATTGTTTAATTCATTTGTATACAATGCACATTCTATGCTTGTGACTGATAGCAAGGTTATATTGCTGTAAACTTTACTTTTGAGCTGTGACATACCACTTTTTATGGAGTACACTTGCTCCTTCCCTCTGTCCCTCCCTCTTTCTGTCCCTCTGTCTGTCTGTCTCTCATACACAGACACATCTCACTATATTTCCTTATGAGGAGTGTTATGGGGCGCCTGGGTGGTGCAGTCAGTTAAGCATCTGACTCTTGATTTTGGCTCAGGTCGTGATCTCAGGGTTATGAGCCCAGCTGGGGCTCCATGCTCAGCTGAGTCCACTGGAGATTCTTTCTCCCTCTCCTGCTGCCCCTCCCCCTCCTGTTGCACCTCTCCAACTGCCCAAGCCCTTCATGTGTGTGTGCATGCACTTTCTGAAAAGTATGTAACTCTTAAAAAAAAAAAAAAAGCTAGGATCTGACATTAAGATGTATGCTACCATTAGAGTCAATTATCAGGTTTCTCAAATCCCAGTAAGTAATGTGAGCTGGCTATCCTAAGGGAAGTGCAACATTCCAGTTTCATTCAGTTAGATGAAATTGAATTTGGAAGTACATTTAGAGAAGAGATAAAATTGCATTACAATAATTAATACTGTAGAATGAACAACAACCATGTACAATATGTATACAAAAACTCCATTCAGTCCAAATACTGAACATATAATAGATATTTAAGCTATATTAAGAAAACCATTAAGATTTGAAATGCCAGCAACCTCAACCTCATTTTTTTAGAAGGATAAGAGATTACAGATCTCCATAATTCCCGGTAATTATCTCCTAAGGAGTGGTGTATTTGCAGTCAGAAGTGCATGGAAGATACAGAGCCAATGGGAGTGAGGAAAAACCTCAGTGTTAGAGGGATTTGTTATTGTATCAGTGGAAAGAAAGAAAAATTGTACTTCTTGATAACGCTGTAATGGCTCAGGAATTTCCAGTAGATAGATTTTCTTTTCCTTTAGCTTCATATGTTCTTTGGAAACTGCTGGACTATGTAAGATTTCTGTACATAGTTGCAGACAACTCAGGAACAATATGCAAATAATAAAAACTCTGCTAACATGGTCCTTGAAAACAAGCTATATCCTTTATACACAGTGAACTCAGGCAAAATCAATGGAAACTGAAATTTAGATAAAAATGTTCTTCAAAAAATGAGTTCACAAAACTTGTTTTTATTTGTGTCCTATTCTTGTAATACTATTGAGGCCATGCAAAGAGAGGCTAGCAAATTTTAATTTACATGAACCCTGGGCAATTCCTTAGTTAATTCAGACAGTATTTACACTTGTCACTTAGAAAGAATACTGTCAATTGGAATCAATATAAGGAATTAATTTTGCATTTATACACTCTCAGATCATAAGTAAAAACAAAGTGCTGTGTGATTTTAAAGTCTTTGGCCTAGTTCACTTAAAGTCAGATACCTATTTTTAAACAAAGCATCAATATTACTCGCTTTTCTTTCTTCCTTCCTGTTCCTCTTTAAGTAGAGGGAACTACATTGAACTACTACAATGTAGTACAGAACTACTACATTGCGGTATATTCTGGTTAATCTTACTACTATAGAGTAGATAATATTTAAACTTGCTCTGTAAGATGATTTTGCATTGCTAGTATAAGTGGTCCATTTTTCATGTTTGCCTTTTTGGCACTAAAGACTGAAGACATTGAGAATTGTGTTAGTCAATAGAAAATGTAGTACTCAAGGCAATGAAAGTAAAATGGGGGAATTTGGTGTCAATTATTTTGCAGAGCATGTGGAATGATGACAAAAGACTTAACTTGATTATTGCATCCATCATAACTATTTCTGGATAGAGCTTTAGCTACATCAGGGATAATTTTAATGGAAAACATGCACTTTCAGAATGGTGACATCTATAGAGCCTGTCTGTGCCACAATGTGCAAAGTACTTACAACCGTGTGATCTAGTTTTCTTATTTAAACCTATGAAATTACGCATTCTATTTAATTAACAGCATTTATTACCTTTCCAGCTTCTTTACAAAGCACAGTGACTCATATAATCAAACGTTCTATGAACTGTTATGTGTTAAAAATGAAATCCAATTATAGGGCAATTTCAGTGTCATCCTTTAAGCCTAGCAGATTTCTATAATGAAGCCCATCAATTGCTCTTTCCTGCTATAAAATTTGAGATTCTTAAACAAAATCTTTCAATTTTATGTAGCAAGTTCCTCTCAGCTATTTTAATTTTAACTGTTTGGTCCATAGTATATGGAGTTCATTAAAAATAATTTGTCACGTGTGTGTGAGCCATTAAAGAGTGAGAATAAAGGGAACTTGTTTGAATAAAGTTGCAGAAGTAAAATGCACTTACAAACTAAACAGAACATATTTTGTTAAAACTCGAAAAGGAGTATATATTCTATTCTTATATATTTTCTCTTCTATAATATACATAATATCTCCATTTGGTTTTCAGAGAAAGAGAAATGTATTTATTGAGTGCCTACTTTATTCCAGTAAGTATTTCAGAAAACACAGCGGAAAAACTTCTTTTTTTTCCTAATTGAAGTGGAGTCGGCACATAATATTACATTAGTTTTAGGTGTACAATATAGTGATTCCACAGAACAACATGTCATACTATGCCCACCACAACTGTAGCTACCATCTATCATCATACAATGCTAATAAAAGACTATTGACTATATTCCCATGGTGTACCTTTTACCCTTGTGACTTACTCATTCCATAAATGAAAGCCTACAACTCCCTTTCTCCTTTACCCATTCTGCCTATCCCTCCACGCTCTCCACTCTGGCAGTCAACAGTTTTCCTTTGAATTTATGGGTTCACTTCTGTTTTTTGTTTTGTTTTGTAGATTCCACATATAACTGAAATCATATGGTATTTGTGTTTTTCTGTCTGACTTATTTCATTTAGCATAATACCCTTTGGATGTGTCCATATTGTCACAAATGGCAAGATTTCATTTTTTGTGGTAATAGTTCATTGTGGGTTTGTGTGAGTGAGTGAGTGTGTGTGTATGTGTCTGTGTGTTCTTTAACCATCATCTATCAATGAGCACTTAGGTTGCTTCCATAGCTTGAGCATTTTAAATAATGCTGCAATAAATATGAGTACATTTATCTTTTTGAATTAGGTTTTTTTTTTATGGGGGTGAATATCTAGTAGTGGAATTACTGATCTTACGGTATTTCTATTTTCAAATTTTTGAGGAAACTAAATACTGTTTTCCACATTGGATGTATCAATTTACATTCCCACCAACAGCACAGAAGGACTGCTCTTCTTTCCACATCCTTGAAAGCACTCGTTATTTCTTGTGTTTTTCATTCTAGCCATTTTGACAGGTATAAGATGATATCTCATTGTGGTTTGATTTGCATTCCCTGATGATTAGTGGTGAGCATCTTCTCATATGTCTGTTGGCCATCTGTATGTCTTCTTTGGAAAAATGCTTTTTTAGGGGCGCCTGGGTGGCTCAGTTGGTTAAGCGACTCAAGTCCCACATTGGGCTCCCTGCTCAGCGGGAAGCCTGCTTCTCCCTCTCTCACTCCCCCTGCTTATGTTCCCTCTCTGGCTGTGTTTCTCTCTGTCAAATAAATAAAATCTTAAAAAAAAAAAAAGTGCTTTTTTAGTTCCTCTGCCCATTTTTAATTGGATTATTTGCTTCTTTGGTGTTGTAGAAGTTATATATTTTGGATGTTAATCCCTTATCAGATATATCATTTGCAAATATTTTCTCCCATTTAGTAGGTTGTCTTTTTGTTCTTTTAATGGTTTCCTTTTCTGGGCAAAGGCTTTTTATTTTGGTGTAATCCCAACAATTTCATTTTACCTTTGTTTCCCTTGCCTGAGGACACATCTAGAAAAATGTTTCCATGACTGATGTTGAAGAAATTACTGTCTATGTTTTCTCTCTTTTTTTTAAAAAAAAATTATGTTAGTCACCATATAGTTCTTCATTAGTTTTTGATGTAGTGTTTCATGATTCTTTATTTGAGTATAACACCCAGTGCTCATTGCATGTGCTATGTTTTCTTCTAGAAGTTTTATTTTCAGTTTCAAATCTCACATTTAGGTCTTTAATCTATTATGGGTTTTTGTGTATGATGTTAGAAAGTGATCTTGTCTCATTGTGATGCATATGGCTGTCCAGTTTTCCCAGCACCGTTTGTTGAAGAAGACTGTCTTTTCCCTAGTGCATATTCTTGCCTCACAGATTAATTGATTGATTAATCATAGAAGCATGAGTTTATTTCTGGGCTCTTTATTCTGTTCTGTTGATCTATATGTCTATTTTTGTGCCACTACCATACTATTTTGATTACTATAACATTTGTAGTATGTCTTGAAATCTGGAACTGTGATACTTCTGGCTTTTTTTTCTCCTTTCTCAAGATTGCTTTGACTATTTGAGGTCTTTTGTTGTTCCATATAAATTTTAGGATTGTCATAGTTCTGTGAAAAATGCTTTGGTGTTTTGACAGGGATTGCATTAAATCTATAGATTGCTTTGAATAGTGTAGGTATTTTAACAATACTTAATAAACATTAAAGTAGAAGTGAATGGAGACTTTAAAAACAATAGAACAGATCAATGAATCAGGAACTGGTTCTTTGAAAAGCTAAACAAAATTGATACTCTATTAGCCAGACTCACCAAGAGAAAAAGAGGACTAAAATAAGTAAAGTAAGAAAGAACAGAAGTAACAACTGACACCACAGAAATATAAAGAATTCTAAGACAATATTATGAAAAACTATATGCCAACAAATTGGACAACCTAGAAGAAAGAAAGAAATTTCTAGAAACATGTAACCAAACTCCTTCATTTTTCCTTCCCTAATCCGAGGCAGGAGTACCTGTTTGTTATAGTTATTATCTTTGTGTTTTTGTATATTAAGTTTTCTAACACCTGTGCAACCAATCCTGTATGTTAAATTAATTTTTTAATGGCTGGTATAGTTTCTCTTTTTATAACTAGACTCCAATACAAACCAATATGTAAAACAAACCTATCACAGTTAGTGTAAAACAACCACAATCCTTTTCATTGTTTTTAAAATTAGTCTTCAATTTCCATTCATTTGCCATTCATCAATAGACAATTCACATAAAGGACATATACCAACTGACAACTGTTGGAATATTTGGGGTCTTAAGGCAACTGTGTTGAAACAATGGGTAGAAATTTAAACTGAGCTTTTACCTTTTTCCTTTTGCATATTTTGGCATATAAAGTATCTTAACATAGTATAGAGCTCACATTTTCCTAGCAATACACTTGGTATTTTTGAACAGCTCTCAAGAGTTGAAATGCTATATGGTTTTACATTTAAATGTAGACTTTTTGTGGGGGAAGCCATCTCTCCCTGCTGTGGAATTGAGCAACTGTTTCATTTCTTTGAAGATGATTAAAAGGCCCTTTCTTTAACCAAACCTGACTTTCTTTCCTATGCAAGTTTCAGAGAAAGAGTTCATGAAGTTTCTAAAAATCTACAGTCACCTTTAATATTCCCTCTTAAGTCCTGACAATGAAGGAATCATTCCTAATGAAAAAGTCAATCTCTCAGGAGATATATAAGTATGTAAATTATATTAGCTGCTATTTGGGGCCTTTATAAAAAGAGCATTAAACAAACAAAATTTCACAGTGTATGAGGAAAATAGCTAGACCTGAATAAGAGAAAAAATATAGTAGGTTTCCAAGTTAATTATAGACAAGACCTTATTTAAAACTTTATCTTAGTAATTAAGCCTGTTTATAACATCCTTGTATTACTCAGGAGGATCCTCTATTTTAATCATAAAAATTGATCAAGTCTGAAAGAATTAATCCAATAATCTCTATATTTTTCTCTTTGATGCTAAAGTCACCATTTGTTGTTGCTTTCAATGAATTAACTTAATTAAAGAAATATATTGTCATATGGATTCAGTACACACCCAAATCCTAGATTTTACTAGAGTTTTCATTTCACACATTCTGTACCATTTGGGGGAGGAATTATGATTCCGTTTTAAATATATCTCTGTGGTCTTAATCATCTTAACTACATGAAAGACTCATTTTCACAGTCCTTATCCTTTGTCCACAAAGATTAGATTCTCTAGACTCCTAAGCATTAAAAACAACTTGGTGGTAAGGATATACAATCCAAGCACAGTGGTTATGGCAGGTACTATTGATTACCTCTCCAGCAACCACTTATACTGCTTTCTGTGCTAAGAAAATCTGATTTTTAGATTCTTTGGGCAAAAACTTTCTTGGATAAGTTACCTGGGGCAACATATAGGTACGTGAGTCGTAGAGTTTTGTGAGCCTGAAAAGGACAAACCTGAAGGAAGAAATCAACATGCTGAAGCATGTTGTGTATGGCAGACTAAGTAAAGTGGAGACACGCTAAGAGTTGATGACATTGCAGAGCCATTTCACTAATCCTGGAATTTCCCTACCTCCAGAGCTCTTAAACATATGGGATAATAAATGTGTCATATTTAAGTTGCTTTTCATTGTGTATCCTGTGTTCTACCCAGCTTTTATAGATCCTGTAATTTATGATTTAGCATCAATTGATTAGAGGGCTAGACAAATAGTTAAAGATCTTCCCTGTGGTCCATAAGTAAAAGTCATATTATAAATTCCTCAACCCCAAACACACAAATTTGTGTTTCACTTCCTGCCCAGAAGGGAATATGCCTACCTGACAACTTTCTACCATTGTAGTTATAAAAGGTCTGGACCATCCTTTCCCTTCACTCCTTTTGCCTTCTCACCAAACCTGTTGACTCCCCTGTAGAATTCATCCTCTTCTTAAGCTGTGAGTAATTAACTCTTTTGAGACAGTTGGTTTAGTGAACAGAGTGACTTAGTGTTTCATGGAGGGGTTTGCCTCTAGCTTGCTCTTGCCTTATTAACTGGATTCACCAGTGAATGCTCCCTGGGCAGTTATGGCTGGTTCTTGTGCTGTAGCTGTCCCAGCTTTAAGCTGTGTATGCCATATATTGTCATGGTGTTCCCATCTAAACTCTAAGAGGACTTCTAAGGCACTTGCTTATATAGTATACTTCATTTAATTTAGTTTTAAGGAAGGATTGACCACCTTCTGGGATATATAACTGGATCCAGTGGATCTTATTTCATGCTTTAAGCCATGCTCAGAAAGGAGTAATTAGGTTGATGGGTTACCATTCAAGGCAAAGGATCCCTGAAAGTAATGAGTAGAAGCTTATTATAGAAGGATTATGTTGGAGGTAAGTCTGATCCACTGACCCAATAATACTGAATTCAGTGGAAGAGTCAATTGGTCAGATTGTGTTTGTTTGTCCCCAAATTTTTATACTGGCTTACACTTTTGGAGAACATCTCTAAAAAAAATTTAGGCACAGAATCACCTGGAAAGCTATGGGGACCACTGGCAACACAATATTGGGTGCCCTTTTCATGGAAGCCTTGGCACCAAAGAGGCTTAAATATGACTATAAAGGCAAATCTCTTTTTTGTTGCTTGTCCTACAGCTGATAACAGTTTGTCCCTTGACCTGGTAGGGTATGAGGGATTCCATCCTTGGAGACTGGTGGTTCATGCTTAATGAAAAAAGAAAAAAGAAAGAAACATTTGTTCTCACTTCCCCTAATAAAACTGAGGGTTTTTTTTTCAACTCATCTAAGATTGTAGATATGCTAAGTTATGCTTAGGCACTCTTAAGTGCTGCTGATTACTAATATGCAAATAATTGCCTTCTTAAAACCAAAATGTTACAAAACAAAGAATTTAAAAGCTAAAACTGAGGGGTACCTGGCTGACATAGTTAAATGTCCAACTCATGGTTTCTGCTCAGGTAGAGGTCTCAGGGCATGAGATGAGCCCCATGCTGGGCTCCACACTTAGCAGAGAATGTGCTTGAGGTCCTCTCTTCCTTTTCCTCTGCTCCTCCTGCTCACTTTCTTAGAAAAATAAAGGGAGGGAGGGAAGGAGAGAAAGAAGGAAGGAAAGAAGGAAGGAAGGAAGGAACGAAGGAAGGAACGAAGGAAGGAACGAAGGAAGGAACGAAGGAAACTAGCTAGCTAGCTAGCTAGCAATGCCACTCTTGCTCTCCTGGATGTTGATTCCAGCCCCTTTGAGTTTGATTGGAACCCTTTAGAAAGTGAGATTTCACAGCAGAGTTAACTTGGGACCACCAGATTTATGGTTTTTATTATTATTATTATTTTTTATTCAAAGGAAGAAAAATATGGGCAAATATGTCTGGTAGTCATAGATTATGACTGATGTAAAGATTAAATAAAATTGTATACATAAAACACAGATCCTTGAAATAGTAAAATGAATAACTATTATTCGATTTTATTGCAACTCAGAATACACACACTATTAAGTTCTGAATTAACAATTTTAGCCTTTGGTCCACATTTTCTGTATAATGCGGCTCATTTTAGCCTAGATACTCAGTTGTCTTAGATTCACTTTTACAGCTATATTTTGCCTGTCATTCATATGATAATCTTGACATTCACAGTTAATAGCTAAGCTTTTAGTCTCACAGTGACATTTATGACACTCATTATGGAAAATGAAAAGTCCTTCTAATGCCTGCAAAAATTTCTAATGACTTTCTTGTTTGTGAATCAGAGAGGTATATGTATGTTGATGTCCCTAAATCATTACTGTATTATGCCTAGAATTATTGACCAAAAGAAGTGTGAAATATGGAAAAACATCTAAGACATGGTAAGTGAAGACAGTAGGTTGTATAACCATATGTAGATTACCTGTTATTTTAGAAACAAACTGTGTTTATGCATGTAAGAAGGGTGGCTAAAATGGTCTTGATTTGGAGTTTTAGGTGAGTTCTCAGAAATGAGAAGAATAGATGTTAAACTGTTAAACACCTCCAAATCTACATTGAAGTGCTTGACCTTCAATGCAGGACATGCAATTAGGGTGACCAAAAAAAAATCCTCTGAGGGTTAGTTTATTACCCATATTAAATTCAGGCTGCATAATAGACTCTTAGAAAACTAAAAGTTCTCGAGAACAGTCAGAACGTGACTATTTTTTGAGAGACTTATAAGTACACTGAGTGATTCCTGCATCCTATTATGAGGAGATAGGCCTTTCTTACCTTGAAATCAGGTGAAGGGACCTTAAACACTGATTTAGAGGACTTGGCCTATGTCCTCTGGAATTCCTTCCTTCCTTCCTTCCTTCCTTTCTTCCTTCCTTCCTTCCTTCCTTCTTTCCTTCCTTCCTTCCTCCTTCTCTCCCTCCCTTCCTACCTTCTTCCTTTCTTTCTCTTTCTTTTTTTTTTTTTTTTTTTAATTTTTTTATTTATTTGACAGAGAGAAACACAGCCAGAGAGGGAACACAAGCAGGGGGAGTGAGAGAGGGAGAAGCAGGCTTCCTGCTGAGCAGGGAACCCGATGTGGGGCTCGATCCTGGGTCTCCAGGATCATGACCTGAGCTGAAGACAGTCGCTTAACCAACTGAGCCACCCAGGCGCCCCTCTTTCCCTTCCCTTTCTTTCTTTCTTTCTTTCTTTCTTTCTTTCTTTCTTTCTTTCTTTCTTTCTTTCTCTTTCTCTCTCCTCCCTCCCTCCCTCTTTCTTTCTCTCTCTCTCTCTTTCTCTCTCTCTCTCTTTTCTTTTCTTTTTCTTATTTCCTTTCCTTTTCTTTCTTCCTGGCATGTGACTTCTGCCTAACCTATTTTGTAGCAGCAGAAAAAGAGGTAGCCTTACACTTCCAGAATTTGGGTGAAAATATGGAATGTGTGCATATATGGAACCCAAAAGGAAGCAGGAGAGGACCTATCCAAAGACACAACACCTAGCAGGACCACCTGGAGTGCAAGGGGAATCCATAGAAGGGTGGACAATATGAAGATTGGAGTAACAAGATAAGGCGTCACTCACATCAAGAAAGCTGCAGTCAGAAACCTCCAGGAAGAGGAACTCTGAATACTCCCCAAATGACTAGATATGAACAAAGTTTCCAGTTTACTCACTCTGTGGTCCCCAGGATATGATAACCTTATCAGTCAAACAAGACATTTCTTGACCCTCACTTCTTCCTTCCCTACCTACTCCTCTTCTGGAGGAATTAGGAGTCCTGGTAGATAAGGGGGAGGAATGGAAGAATAAATTGGGCAAATAATAAAAGGGTCTGTATGCCATCCACCACAACCCATTACACATTTCTTTATGCAAGGCAGGTCCAAGCAAAGAGAGAGAGAGAGAAGAAGCTTTAATGTATGAGAGACCGCATTGATCTGCGTTGAGTTTTTTATGTTAAAGGATGTTTTAAAAAGGTAAAATCACAACTCTCATACAAATGTAAAACAAACCTGATTGTATTTAATATATAAATTAGGAAAATAGCAGTATAACTGGGAGCAAGTTTTAAAAATTATATGTCACAAAGGCTATGGTGTAAAGTATCAATCTTTGTCAGGTGTTTGTGCACACTTAAGATAAATGCTAAGGATAGCGATTATGGTAAAAATTCAGAAGAAGGAAAGAATATTTATAGGCAGATAAATCTGGTCAGACTCCTTGGAGAACAGGCAAATATTAGGAATAAAGAATAAGTTTAAGATAAGCAGAGAGAAGACAGGGAGGTAGTAGTTCTTAGCAGAAACAGTTAAAATGGAGACGGGAAGATCATATTTCCTGAGACCATAGAAGCCTTTAACTAATTTAGGCCACAGATTTCAGGAGAAATAGGAGCTAATACTTAAAATGACACCTGCTTTGCTCAGCATTTTATTCCTAGTCTCTGACTAGAGTGTCTGACATTTCATATGTGATTAATAAATACTTTTGTGTGAGAGATTGTTTACATATTCTGAAGTGAAAAAGGCCATGAATCTTTGAATCAGCAATATAAGCAGAATGATATTTTAGAAATATTATTAGAGTAGTAGAAATATTATTAGAGTACTGGAATAAGAAATTTCAGGTATGAAATAATGAGAGCCGAAAATGAGGAAGGGGAATTTAGAACTGTAAAGGAAGAATTAGGTGTGTACTCTGTTACAAAGATATTTGTGAGTAAGATATTTGAGAGCCATATTCTCATTAATTTCCCAGTGTTTGGATATGGGACTTTTGTTGTTGTCATTATGAACCTACAAATAAAATATATAGGATCATGGCAAGGCAAAATTTAAAAATTTTTGTAATTTTGTCTTCTTTTTGTACACTATTGCCATTTTTGTTTTGACCCCTTCTTTTCAAAAGAACAGGATCTTCTGTTCTTTTCTGAACTTCTCTCTAAACTGGAAAAGACTATATCCTAGTTGAGGTTTCTCCAAAATGCAGAGCAAGGGACAAAGGTTTTTGTGGTGGTTATTTGTTTTAGTGAGGGACTTAAAGAATAGGGAAAGGGGAAGAATGAAATAGTGAAATAGAGTCAAATACATATTTAAGAATGTGTTACCACCTGGTATGTGCTATGAACAACAGGGGCTTGATCTTGCTGGGGACTTTTCCAGTAGGGTAAAGTGAACCTCAGAATTGCCTGCCCAAGGGACAGAGGAAGAGAGTATTTATACAGAGGTTCCCTTTTCCTATTGATTAGGAGTTGCCATCGTGTAAAACTTCTAACTGAGGTTTGGATGTTAGAATACCTGAGAGGGACAATGCAGGTGGTAGAAGTGGTTGATTTAAAGAAATTTCAGGACAGGGGCATCTGTGTGGCTCAGTCAGTTAAGCATCCAGGTCTTGGTTTCAGTTCTGGTTATGATCTCAGGGTTGTGAGTTAGAGACCCGTGTTGGGCTCCACACCCAGTGTAGAGTCTGCTTGAGATTCTCTCCTTACCTCTTTGTCTTTCTCCAGACACTCTTTTTCTCTCTGTCAAATAAAGAAACAAAATCTTGAAAAAAATAAAGACGTTAGAAGACAGAAAGCAGGAATTACACAACACAATGGAGGTAGCATGCCATAAGATGACACCTACCCATAGCTGAATGCCCTGGACGCTGTAGCAAGGCTAGAGTAAAACAGTGGGCTCAACGAATGTGAGCTGGGCAAAAGAGGGGTCTGATACAGTTTACACTTTGATTCAAAGGGTTATTCAAACTATGTCTAATTCATCATACAACCTTTAAAGTGATGGCTTGTTACAATAATTAGAAAATATTTATACAAGAATTAAGATAACTTATTGTATGGACGTCAGTCAACCTTGTCCTTAGCCATTCCAGTTCTTGCTGAGTGAGTCCATGAACAGAGAATCCATGTAACAAGAGTGGAGGCAATCGTGAGTCAACCATTATGGGATCCCTTTTGTCAAAGCTGATCTAACTACAGCGCCGCCTAGTGATATAATCAGCTGCCAGCGTCAGAGATCATTGCTAACTGAAAGGGCACTTATTCTTCAGGGAGAATAACCAGTCTCCTAGTGGCAGGTTGATTACCTCAGATCCTTTCCACAAAAATTGAGTGCTACGGGAATTATATTCTGAATATGGTTCTTCCTTCCCTGCTTACAGATATGCCATCATGACCTTCATATGTCGGCTTCTAAAATGCCATATTATTTGGCAAGTCTTTGATAATAACACAAACTATAGTTGATTCTGCTTATGCTGTGGGAATTGCTCCTAATTTATTATTTTGTCAAGTGGATGGGGTGCAATTTGAGGGACTTCTACAAGGCACTTGCTACCATGGTATTTCATATTTTATTTCAGGTGATTGATATGAGAATTCTGCCAGTTGCTAACATTTATTCCAACTCTGTACTCTGGGAAATAACCACATGGTGGGTCCATGGACCATTTGGATAATGTGAAGTGGATTTGAGTCAGGTTATCAATTGGCATCCAAAAGTACCTGATATAACCAAAGTCCATGATTATATTTTTGGTCTCAGATATTAGTAACAGCTCAGACCCTGAAAAGGTCTGTGTATTCATTTGCCTGGAATTGTCTATGTATTGTCCATTCCCAGAATATAGTTACTTTGATAAATATCTGCAAGTCCATTTGGGGAAGATATGTGGACTGCTCATTGTATATACTTGATTTGGCTCTAGAATCTCCTCTGACAACATGTTTTCTCCTTCAGCCAATGGGCTCTTGGATGAGAATTGATTCATATAGGTTGGATGTGAAAGATCATGGTAACAGCTGACCTCAGCCTTCAACTTGTCAGCTCTTGATTTTGCCTGATTATAAAAGTATACTCTAGTCAGCTCTCTATCTTTTTCATTTCAGAAATATCAGGATTTATCCCTGCTACAATGACCCCTCTGTTTATGAACTTATTGGATTGTTAACAGTTACTTTCATGAATCACTTTCCACTTATGTACAACTCTGATGTTTATTAAGGTAATTAAAATTTTGTGTGGAGCATGGACTATGTACGTGTTAGCCACTGTTGTAGGTGCTGAGGGTATAGACAGAAACCAAAGAATGAAGTCTATTCCTCATAGACCTTGCATTCTAGTGGGCATTCATGTTGCCCAACAATTTCCTCATATGTCTCCAGTGTGTTAGTGTGACTATAATTTGGTTATAAAAATGAACATTTTATTTTTTTTAAAGATTTTATTTATTTATTGGACAGAGAGACTGGGAATACAAGCAGGGGGAGTGGGAGAGGGAGAAGCAGGCTTCCTGACAAGCAGGGAGACTGACGCAGGGCTTGATCCCAAGACCCTGGCATCATGACCTGACACGAAGGCAGATGCTTAATGACTGAACTACCCAGGTGCCCCCAAAATAAACATTTTAAATGTGTTTGAAATATCAGAGTGGCTGTGGATTTACACTAATTTAAAAATAGTAAAGAATTCTAGAAATTAAAAATTGTATTTAGTTATCTACTTCAGATTTTTCATTTTTCCTTTCTTTTAGACATTGCAACCATAAGTTTATGGTACTTGATATGTATAGAAAAGAAAAAAATATATAGTATTTTGTGTTAAATGTAGTATTGTTGTTAAAAGGCAAAAAGATATTTTTTAAATTGGAGCACTGGAGATTGAAATGCGACAGCAAAATGTTGAAGGATCTATGAACATAATTTCAGAGTATTGCTTGAAAGAACATGCTTGTGTGGCCTAGAAACTATATGTTGGAGTATTTGCATATATGTTATGTAAAAGAAGATTGATGTATTGTGCACAGAGTAAATGTCCATTCAGTTTTTTAAAAAAATAAATTAAATATGTCTTACCTCAGAGCAATGGCGCTTAACCAAAAGAATGGACAGAATTAACTAAGAAACTTAAAAAAAAAAAAAGGGAGGGGTGCCTGGGTGGCTCAGTTTGTTAAGTGGCTGCCTTCGGCTCAGGTCATGATCCCGGAGACCTGGGATCAAACCCCACATCGGGCTCCCTGCTCAGCAGGAGGCCTGCTTCTCCCTCTCTCACTCTCCCTACTTGTGTTCCCCCTCTGGCTGTGTTTCTCTCTGTCAAATAAATAAAATCTTTAAAAAAAAAAAAAAAAAAAAAAAAAAGGGAAACAACCTGGATTCCAACTCAGGAGGCTCTGATTTTCTGAAGATCTGAGATAGAATATGCATATTTGTATTTAATAGCTTCACACATAATAAAGCTACTATTTATAAACTGTGAGTTATTTACAAAAAGGCAGATTTTGATTCTGTGCAAATGGAGAACTTTCTAACAACCATTATAACTGTCAAGAGTCAGCATAAATAGGATATCAAATTTAAGTAAAAAGACTTATTATTAATATTCAGATATATGCTTATATACATATTATTGGTCAAAGTAACCTGTGGAAAAGAAATTCCTTTTTGTTTTCATCATGAGCCAAATATTTCGAGCCCATGTGATATTGTTTATATCAGTGTGTCAAATTTCCTCATCTTTTCTTCTAAATTACTTAGTGTCCATGCTCTGTGGCAAAAGGCAGTATAATAGATTGAGGTCAGACCAGACTATATATAATTCCCATACTGCTGTATATTCTCATTAATGTTTTTCATGTATTACGCAGCCAGTCACTAGTCAATTTAGACTACAAAGGCCCAGGCTTCTTGCCTCAACACAAGACTGTTCTGCAGGCCTACCCTGCTCCGGTGCTCTCCGGGGGATCTGCCGAGGCTTCTGTTGCAATTTATTGTGGTTCCACCTGTCTTTCTGCCCAGTCCTGCTTCCTTAAATCCCCCATAGGCACTGATGCCAGGAAACTCCCAATAAACCTGCTGTAGATAAATCTCTGTTTCAGAGTCCCTTTCCAGGCAACCAGACCTAAGAGAGGCAACTGCTCTGATTGGTGAATATTCAAGGAAGGAGACCAACACATACCTCTCAGTTCTTTTGTGGATCTTGTCTCTTTGTTGATCTTGTTTTCATGGGTGTGTGTGCTTGCCTTGTCACTGAAGGAGCCTAACCCTTCAGGAGATAATCACGGTGTAATGCTACCTGTGATGGACTGGAGCTGCTTACTTCACATCCAAAGTCATGTTCTTTGATGAGCTGGATATCATATATAATAATGATATTTGATCTCCATCTGTCTAATTGCATCATCTACCTTATAATTCTGAACTCAATCATAATAAGACATTTATGTTATTTATTGGGCCACCCAAAACTCCGCTGAATATCTCCAGTGAATATCTCACAGAGATATGATAATTAAATGAGATGCATTTAAATTCCTTAGTATAGCACCTGGCATTTAATAAATGGTGATTAAATGTTAACTTTAATTATTTAAAATAACATGGCTTAATATCACATTTATTTCAAAATGCATTTAATTTATACAAATTCAGATCATGCTGAAGAGTCTTTGGAAGTGTTGATGCTGGTGTGAAAAATGAAGGTCAAAGGAAATTTATATATTAAACCTTGATTTTTGGTCAAAAGACCTCAAACTAAACTCAAAATTCCATTCCACCCTCCCTTTTATTTCTGTGTGCTGCTTAGTAGCACTAAACATATCAAAAGCTCTCTGCATCGTTGAATCACTTTCATTCATTCAGCTAGCATTCATTGGTCACTTCTCTGTGCCAGGCTTTGGGTTAGTAAAGCTCACATGTATTATTTATCTAATCCTCCTAGGAAGAGAACTCCAGTGCTACAGTTGCTTCCTTTGCTTTCTAATAGCACCACTGAAATCCTTTCTGTCCTAATAAAAGCAATGCCCATCTTGACACAATTTAAAGACAATTCTGTATAAAGGTAGAGTGATGAGTCACATCCATTTTCAGTGAGCAATCTTCTGCATGGAATTAATAGAAAAAATGCCAAGATTTAAGTGTGAGGAGGGCTGTTTGTAAAATTTACCCATGTGTAGAAATATGGGTCATCACAAAAATATGTAGTTATTTGGCCTGTAGAATCATTCAGACTTTAGATGAAATCAAATGCCATCTAATTTTATTGGCCTTTTCGGTCCTTGAAAGTTATTGCATAGATTGAATAAAAAAAAATAAGTGAAATATTTAGTAGAGAGAACTTCCTAGCAAAGAGGACTTCCTCAATGAAAAGTAATGTACTCATAGTGGTAATATAGTAATAGTGCTAATAATAGTTGTAAATACATCCGCAAAATAAAATCCAATGTGGCAGATCCCACTTGACAGCTGCTGCCTTCTTTTCCTTAACAGAATCCTCATTTTGTACAGGTAGTAGGCAGTTCTAGATCTTGGGAGAGTTAGCCATTCCTATTCTACCAGTTCAAGAAGGTTAAATCATAACTGGTCTAAACAAGACACTAAGATCTCATTCCTTTGGATCTTTTTGCATAGGACTCTACTTTAGACGGTCTTGCACTGGATACAGTTATGATAGAAGGAGGTCTCTTGAGAAGCTTTCAGGAAACTTTTTTCACTCCTGATTTAAAAAAAAGGTGCACATTGATATCTCTTGGCACTGTGGACTCTGCTCCTCCTTCCTTCCTTCTTCCTGGCTGTGTGATGTTCAGAATTAAGGAATCCATGGTATGGTTTTGAGGTGACAGGCATAAGGAAGAAAAGCCAACACCCTGAGGATATTAGAGCAGAATAAAAAAGAGCAGAGCCTCTTGATGATCTGCACATTAACTATTGTCCTAGGGTGTTGCATTGACCATTGATGAATCGTCTTCTTTGTTATGGTGATGTCTGAAAGAACTAAACAGAATGATAGAGCACTTTATGTGAGCTTAGTCTTTGGCCCAGAAAGCAGCACAGCTTTGTTCTGGAATTTTCAAGAAGTACTCTGCTTTTAGAGGGCCACATGTGGCCTATTAAATACTCGAACAGGTCATGCTTGCCTGGACTGGAAGAGCGCTCTGTGCCAAGCAGTTTCTGATATCCACTGGGAGTAGGAATGAGAGGTACTGGAATTCCAAATATCATCTCTCTTCCCTTGCTTTTGCTCTCTGGGTCAGACTCTACTGAGACTTGCCGAGAGAAGTGCTCTTGGATTGCTGAGCTGTCTTAGAGGACTGGGTTGAGACGGTAAGATTGGTGGCCCGCTAATGTTTACCTACTTGTTCTAATAAGGCAGGGTTAGGTAGTGCTGATGCTGCTACTACTAAGCCCCTACTAATGGGGGCTTTCCTTCAAAGAGCCCTTCTTTTCTTTCATCTCCTGTCTACCAGCTCAGACTCCTGGGACTGCACAGAACAGTGGACTAAGTTTCGCATAGCGACTATGAGATATCAGTATTGGAGAGCTTACAGAAATGCTCTCCTTATTGAGGCCACAGGTCATACAATGACTATCAACTAATTGGAAAAGTTGTTGGAAGAGTTGATGTGGTTCACCACAGTAAATTACTGACAGGGATATCACTTAGCTAGTGGCAGGTCTGTCAAGCAAAATCACAGCAGGTTTTTGTAAAAAAAACAAATGCTTTGGAAATAATTGAAAGATTTAATGAACCATATATTTCACTTAGAAAATAGTTTACTTTTAGCTTGAAGCATATAATTAAATGAGTTGCCTCTTTATTTGTAGGTTTGCTATATTATTACACGGTTGTTATTTATTAGAGATATCACTTTTGCTTGTAACCAAGTGCTTCTCACTGATGAATTTTGATGGAAAAGAAGGAGGAAATATTTCATCCCGGGGGGTGTTATAAAGAGTTGACTTTTCAGTGAAAGTTTTGATTCTGGTAATGCATAGATAAAAGTCAAATTCTACTGTCATTAGTGAACTTCTTCATCTTTTAACAATCTTGGCACCGCTCTTCTTGCTGTGGCCTATGTCAAGGTTATTTGAACTTGTCTCTTCCTCAGTCCAAAGTGAATGGAAGACAAAAAAACACTTTTTTTTTTTTTTTAAATTAAATGTGAAGGCTAGACGTTGGTGCAATTCAACTGTGAATGAAGAAGCCAGGAAAATGTTCTAGGCTTCACTCAATCTTAAATGAAAGACTTTGCCCTTCCCTTGCCCCGGATGTGAAGACTAACACAGCTCAGATTTCCCCTGTTGGGAAAACATTATAGGTAGACATTTTGATCTTTAATATTTTCATTCCGGAAATTTTCTTTCTCTTTTTTTATTTATTTTTTTAAAAAATTTTATTTATTTGACAGAGAGAAACACAGCCAGAGAGGGAACACAAGCAGGGGGAGTGAGAGAGGGAGAAGCAGGCTTCCTGCCGAGCAGGGACCCCGATGTGGGACTGGATCCTGGGTCTCCGGGATCATGACCTGAGCCGAAGGCAGTCACTTAACCAACCGAGCCACGCAGGTGCCCCCATTCCAGACATTTTCAAAAAGTAATCTTTCTGACATTAATTTTCCTTTTGAGGATTATTCAACTAAGTGTGCTATGATTAGATTCTATAGGCTATTAATTACTTATATTGAAGAGAAATATGGAAATGATAATAATAGTTAAATTTTTTCATGGCCATTCCTTAGATAGATACTATGGAGTGTGGGATTTCATTTTGTATTCCATCAATTTCTCATGAAAGTTTCTTAAGGGACGCGGTGTAAAGGGAAATTCCAGTGAGTGGGTATGCAAGATCTTTGCCCCTTATCACACACTGAATCTCTGATTTTATCCGTTTGTATATGGGGGTTCCACAGGAGATTGAAAAATATTTTACCTAATAGTCAAATATATATATATATGTGTGTGTGTGTGTGTGTAATTTACATTCAGTAAAATGCATTCATTTTCATGTGCATTCTGTGGGTTTTGACAAATATATAACAACCACCCTAATTACGACATAGAACATTTCCATTACTCTCAGTTTCCCTCATATCCTTCACAGCCAATTGCTAGCAGCCCTGGCCTTAGCAAACACTGTTTACCATTCAGTTACTGCAGATTAGGTTGGCCTGTTTTAAATTTTGTATAAAAGAGATCACAAGTAGGCAGAGAGGCAAGCAGAGCGAGAGAAGAGGAGGAAGCAGAGGACCTGATGCAGGTCTCAATCCCAGGACCCTGAGATCATGACCTGAGCGAAAGGCAGAGGCTTTAACCCACTGAGCCACCCAGGCGCCCTATCCATTAATTGTTTTTAATGGTCATCCATGTTTCCAGTGTTTAGCTATTATGAGTCAAATTATAACTAACAGTTGTGTAAAAATCTTGATGTGGGGGGACTTTTCTGTTTTCTTTTTTAAAGATTTTATTTATTTGACAGAGAGAAACACAGCTAGAGAGGGAACACAAGCAGGGGGAGTGAGAGAGGAAGAAAGAGGCTCCTGCTGAGCAGGGAGACCAATGTGGGACTCGATCCCAGGTCTCCGGGATCATGACCTGAGCCAAAGGCAGTTGCTTAACCAACTGAGCCAACCAGGTGCCCCGGGACTTTTCTATTTGTGGGCAAATACTTAGGGATGTAATGGCTGGGTTAAATGGTAATGATAAATTTTATCTTCAGGAAACTGCTAAATTATTTTCTTTTTTCTTTTCTTTCTTTTTTTTTTTTTTTTAAAAGATTTTATTTATTTATTTGACAGAGAGAAACACAGCAAGAGGGAACACAAGCAGAGGGACTGAGAGAGGGAGAAGCAGGCCTCCCGCCAAGCAGGGAGTCTGATGTGGGACTCCATCTGGGGTCTCCAGGATCATGATCTGAGCCGAAAGTAGTTGCCTAACCAACTGAGCCACCCAGGCGCCCCCTGCTAAATTATTTTCTAAAACAGTGATTCCATTTTATATTCCTACCAATTCCAACTGTTCCAAATCTTCCCCAAGACTTGATATTATCCATCTTGTTAATCTGGGACTCCTGGGTGGCTCAGTGAGTAAAGCCTCTGACTCTTGGTTTCTACTCAGGTCATGACTTTCTATTTTTTTTTTTTTTTTTTTTTTTTTTTTTTAAAGATTTTATTTATTTGACAGAGAGAAACACAGCCAGAGAGGGAACACAAGCGGGGGGAGTGAGAGAGGGAGAAGCAGGCTTCCCGCGGAGCAGGGAGACCAATGTGGGACTCGATCCCGGATCTCCGGGATCATGCCCTGAGCCGAAGGCAGTTGCCCAACCAACTGAGCCACCCAG
>PITA01010057.1:0-74052 GCA_004023965.1 Spilogale gracilis
AACACTATTCTAAAGAGATCTGATAGGCTAACAAAGAAATCACAAAACTAGGTAATCTGGCTAATAATCTCATGTTCAATACTGCAGACTCATCACCATGGAAATGAAAACAGTTCTTCCATCTTAATTTGGGTACTCTTGGCTCAGGTTTAAAAGGTACTCTACAAACTCTGATCATAGCCCTTCTCCTAGAAGTTGTCTGGTTATAGAGGGGCTCAGATGGGTGATGGCAATATTTTAAAATTTTTTTATTTATATATTTGACAGGGAGAGTGACAGCGAGAGAGAGAACGCAAGCAAGGAGAGTAGGAGAGGGGGAAGCAGACTCCCCACTGAGCAGGGAGCCCAATGACATGGGGCTCAATCCTAGGACCCTGGGATCATAAACTAAGCCAAAGGCAGACACTTAATGACTGAGCCATCCAGGCACCCCTGCAAATTTTAAATGCTGCCATGCAACTGGTGTCCCATCACATAATTAAACAAATGATTGATGAAAAGAACAACAATAATAACAAACGAACTCTATGGATGTTGAAACCACCATCTGGGGACCGTGATACATGATCGTGATGCCACAAACAGTAGGGAAGATCTGTAGTAAAGATTGTGGGACCACATTCCACTATGAATCTCTCAGCTCAAACGAAAGAATGGCAATAAGAGGGTGATACTGAGAACTGAAACTATTTGCAATCACTCAGCTGTCAACATTAACAACTTTACTAGTCTACTATCTTCATTCACATGGTATTACTATTCTAGGAAACTAGCCCAGAAAGCTCAAGTTGCAAAAAACTTTATCGTTCATTTCAAGAACGTCCTCAAAGTCATTTATCTGATCACTAGACTATTCAACATCCCCTCAGCAAAGTATATACTCACTTCTTCAAACAGGTAGCACTGAATGACTATTTACTTTCCAAGATTTACTTTAAAATCCTAGTCCCAAATATGTCCAATCATAAAGAAAACCTCAAACAAGAAACCCACCCTAAACCGAGCCCAAAAGAACTCAAATAATCTGCCTTTGCTCTCTCTCTCCAGTATACAGTACACTAAGACTCAATGAAGTGATTGTCCTAACCATGGTAAAGAATAAATTCAGCTTTGCTTAAAATCAACAGGATTATTTTGGCATATTTTCAGGAAGTCAGCATTCAACAATTGAGTAGGAAGCTTAAATTATGAGGTACCATAAAGAAAAGCCCTATGTAAAGTGAGCGTAGCACAGTATAGAAGTTCCTACACTGACACTCCCCAAAGTGTACTTTAAGGAAAACTTATGCCTTGAGGTGTTTAAAGAACATTAATGTATAAAGAGGTTCTATGTTCAAATACAGGGAAGCATCAGGTTCAACAAAGGTAAACTGGTCTTATTGGCACAGGGATTTTAGTCTGTACTAAGAACATCCAGAAGGAACAAAATACACAAGCCTCTTCCCTAACTCATTTTACCATGAGACTCTTCATGAAACATTTTGTGGGACTTGTGAGCTAAAGATAATCTGAGAACCACTGAACTCTACTAAAGTAAGTTCAAGTCTTAAATCCATCCCCTTAATAATTGTGTATAACCTCAAGAAGGTATTTTGGCCTGAGTTTCAATTTCTTTATCAGTAAAATAATAATAGTTGCCCTGATTACTTGTTAAGGATGTTGTGAGCCAAATGAGACAAAGCCTGTGAGTCTTTGTAAACTCTACAGCAGTACATACGAGTAAAGTGTGTTTTCCCCTTAAAGCTTGTATTTATTTTTTGAGAGAGAGAGAGAGAGAGAGAGAGAGAGAGAGAGAGAGAGAGCATGAGCAGGGGAAATGTCAGAGGGAGAGGGACAAGCAGACTCCCCACTGAGCGGGGATGCAGGGGCTCATACCAGGACCCTGGGATCATAACCTGAGCCAAAGACAGATGCTCAACCAACTGAGCCACCCAAGTGTAAAGTGAGTAAAGTGTTCTTAACAATACCTAACAGGAAAGATAAGGTAAATCCATGGGATCAGGGGGAGAGTATTGTTAGTGAAATAAAATGGAAAATATTCTAATAAAAACTGTTTTGTGCAAAGTCATAGCTTTCTTTGATTGTTTACCTCGAGATCAGTGGTAAACAGCAAAGAAATATACTGAGCAAACATGTATTGAGCTCTTATAGTGCCAGAACATGAATGTGACTGACACGAACTTAACTTGGGTACTTCTTGTTACTATATGTAATAATGATGCTTCAACCAGAAAAAATAATAAGGCTACCGACCTTCAGTGTACCCAACTGGTACACTTTCTATTCCTTAGCACCAATAGCAGATTTAAACTGATCTCCCTCTATGAACAGGTGGAAATGTTACCGATGAAGCAAAAATTCAATTATTCTCCTTAATGATTCCAGCATAACAGAGACACAGAAAAATGAGTTTACTACAGGCTTACGCTGCACAGTAATACAAACTGTGATCTGCTAGATCTGCTAGATCTCCTACAAGCCAACAGCCCTGCTTGATCAGACTTGCATTCTATTTAACAATGTGAACAAAGCATTTAAGCTTACAGTTGTATAACATAGCATGGCTTCCAATAACTCCACTCAGAGAAAGTTTTATGAAGAAAGAAGAAATCAATTGTGAGGAGACTAGAATTCTTACTATTTGTCCTTCATGAGCTGTCTAGGGAAGAAACCTCAGTTTATTCATCTTGGACAAGATGAGTGGTTCCCAGTCTTCAAAATTTTATGGTCCAGTAAAATTCTCCGAACTTAAGATACTCACAACAAACTGTCAATTCTTAACTTTCCCAAGGTAAGGTCATTTTTAAAAAAACTGGCATTTTTAATTTTAAAAACATTAAGGATATAATCCAGAATAAAAACCTTTAATGAAAAACTCATCATTATCTGTCTTTGTATACTATAATTTCCCTGTAAGCTCATACCCAAGGGTGAGAAAAAGTAACATATCATTTTACACGATCTGTATATTCTTAGATTAAAAATCAGCCTGAAGGCTGAAGCCATTTAACAACTTGGACTCATACATAAACACCGAACATAACTAAAAATTATTACATGCAGAATACAACTCAAAGTTAGTAAGCAGTCTGGCTCTTCCAACAATAAGGTATCAAAGCATGCATTGACAAGGAGCTCAGACATCAAAAACGTAATTATATTCTTGACAGGTTTGCAAAATAAAAACTTCAAACTACAGTACAAGTTACAGTCTATTAAGCCATCGGGTCATTCAGCTGGAATCCCCTTTCATTAACATTAGATTAAGAAACATTCCATATCAAGCTGTTTGCCCGTGTTAAGTTATGATTGGCATTTTCACATACATTCTCATTTAATCTTGACAACGAAAAACCCTCTCACCATTTAAAAAAAAAAAACAAAACACCAAAAAAAACCAAAAAAACTTAGAAAAGAAAAACATTCCAGAAGACATCAACAAACTTCACCCTTTACTACCTTGTCCTTTATTTGCTCCTCCTCAAATGGGACATGATGGCAAAATAACTCAACATCTTCAAACTTATATTGTTCTCATTCTCAGTAGAAAACTCAAGTTGCTGTCAAATATGATAAAATTTGCTCACTAAACACAAAATCCAAATAAGAGAGGATTTTGCAAGCTAAATGCGGCTATTTTAGGCGCAAAGCCTGAGTTAACACTAAATAGCCAGCTATACTTACACTCAACACACTATTTTGAGCTTTCAGGATTTCATCTCTAATGCTTACAGATCCTAACATTAATGTAATAAAATGTGAGCAAAATTAGCAAAAAAAAAAAAAAAAAAACAAAATAAAAACTATACTCAATCTTTCACTACCAAGTCTGTTTGGAGTACATCCAACTTAACCCATTAATTAGTTTCAACTACATATAACTTTAAGATAACTTTTTCCTGACCTTGGAATGTCACAGGAAGAAAAATAAACCACACAGATTGAGGTAAACAATCTGAAAAGGACATGGAATTGAGCTGAGTTAAGCCAAACCAAGACACCATTGTTCATAAAGTCTAGAAAGGTGCCAACCATGCCGATACTTTAGTTACAAATCACTGAAAAGCCTTATTCAACACGGTTAAGTAATAAGTAAACTGATCTCTAACAACGAGATGTTCAGAGGGAGGATGTGCTCTAGCTTTGCTTTTCTGATTCACTTGGCTCTGCTGTGAAGTGGTCACAAAATTCTAAGAAAGTGGCCAACTCCAAAAGAAAAAGACATCTCCTTTGAGTCCTCATTTTTAAGCAGAGACCTTATAAGCAGCAGCCTCCACCTCACTGGCTCAATTGGACCACATATCCATTGACCACGTCAATCACTGGTTTGGATTATCAAGTGTCTTTACAATCCAAACTCAACCCTAGTAGGTGAGGATGTACTCAGCTTATCTTGAAGCATGTGGCTGCAGAGAAGATGGAGAACAGAAAATCTGGGCTCTGCTGTGAAGGATGTAAATATCAGAGAGCAGACATCAGTGCTTAAAATGATAGTGAAGGCAGATTAGCCTTTTCCTTTTCTTGCTCCCCCATCTCAGTAGACTGAGGACACAAGTTAGTGCCTAGTGACACCCACAGTTTACTGTCAACATGAGCAGCTTGACTATTCAACTGTCTTCATTCCCATGGCATTAATATTCTAGGAAACCTGCCCTGGAAGCTAAAGTTGAAAATAACTTCATTGTTCATTTCAAGAACTTCCTCAAAGTAATTTATCCAATGACTAGACTATTTGACTTACACACTCCTTTCACAAAAATGAAAAATCAGTGTACAGAGAGGTGATGGTCACATTCCTAGTCAGGGGCAGAGACAAGACTTAGAGCCAGGTCTCCTGACTTCTGCCAAGTCTCCAGGCATCAGTATGCTTTGTCTCAAACTATTTTCAGGGCTTGAGATGATGACAAGGAGGTTTTAGAGACAACTTATGAATGCAGTGACTATCTTGTTAAATGTAGAGAACCCCAGAAATCACTTACCTCATAAACTGAGGCCAAGGGATGTATTGTGATTTGCTGTATCACTCAGTTGATTGGTATAATAAACGTGAGAAGAAATATCACAAGACATAATGTTATTTAACCACCAGGGAATAATGAAAACCTACATTTTAGTTTAGTTTTTAAAGAAAAAAAATTGTGGGCCAAAAAGGACTTAAGGGATTTGAGCTGACTCTTAAACCAAAAGACTGAATGTGAGATATGTTCAGAGAACTACAGAGGATTTGTTAAAATGGTTTCAGGAATATTAGCTTGGGGAGGAAGGATAAAGTTTGCATTTAAAATTTCCAACCAGGTATACAGTATGTATGCTTCTGAAGCATACATGTGCTTAGAAAAGTTTATTTTGTGCCTAGACTATTTTTCTAAAGCATCACAAAATTATTATACATCCAGAAGAGCATGTAACAAGCATACATGCTCTTCTGAAGCAGAGACATCTGAGGTTCAGAGAAATTTTCTTCAGAATGCCCAGGTAGCAGTAAGTTGAATTTTCCTAAGTACTGGACTTGACATATTCCAATCTACTACTAATCTTATTTCTGTGACATGCTATATTAAAAACATTAGAAAAGTAAACATTTTAAAAAAATATTTAATTACTTAATCATCAAAATTAAGTATATTTTCACTCAGTTCAAAACTAACTTAATTATATTTAGATTTAAAAGCAATTTCAGAGACTCAAACCTCTATTTGGTCAATTGACTTCTTACATTTTCATTTTTCGTATTTTCATTTTCAGATACAACCAGTCTGAGTTGTCCAAACACAATCAAAATAGGTGTAAAAGTAACGTCACACACAGCCAGGTAGGTAGAAAGGAGAAACTGCTGATTTCACTAATGGCCACATTACTGATAATACCACCATTTGTAATTAATGAGGCAAAAAAAATACTCATTAAAAGGATGTAGTTTAGAACTGTTCAAGTATATAATTTGACCTTACTACTTATGTAGTATCAAAGTTCAAATATAAATTTATTATTATTCTAGTTTTAATAGTTTTAAAACAAATGCAAAAGTTGCTAGATCTACAATACAAATTTAAATCTGCAAGATATTTCAAATTTTACTTTTATAGGACCAAATTCCACGCCAAATCAATTATTTTACTAATAAAAGAAGAGCCATATCAAAAGCAATTTGCTTTGTCAATCATACCTCAATAAAACTGGACAAAAATAATTTATCCAAAGACTTCTACCTTAAACTGCTTTGATGGATCAGAATATTCTCAGTAACCCTAAAATGAGTCAAAATGTTTACTTTAATGTTAATCTCATAATATAATTATGTCCAGAATAATGCCTTTGATGCACTGGGTTGAATAAGGACACAACTAACTTGACAGAAAACTGCTTTCAAAGAATCATTTACAAATGAAACTGGACCACTTTCTCACACCATATATAAAAATAAATTCAAAATGGATTAAAGACCTAAATTTAAGACCTAAAAACATAGAACTTCTAGAAGAAAACATAATTTCTCTGACATTGGCCTTAGCAACATTTTTCTATGTATGTTTCCTCAAAGGAAACAAAAGCACAAATAAACTATTGGGATTGCATCAAAATAAAAAGGTTTTGCACAGCGAAGGAAACCATCAACAAAATGAAAAGGCAACCTACAGAATTGAAGAAGATAGCTGCAAATGATTTATCCAGTAATGGGTAATATCCAAAATACATAAAGAATTTATATAAGCTGACACCAAAAACACCAAATGATTGGATTAAAATGGGCAGAGGACCTGACTAGACAATTCTCCAAAGACAACATCCAGATGGCCAACAGACACATGAAGAGATATCTGGTCAACATCACTCATCCTCAGGGAAATGCAAATACAATGAGGTATTTGAATGAAATGATTCACTCTGAGTCAGAATGGCTAGACTCAGAGACAAGAGATAACAAATGTTGGCGAGAATGTGGAGGAAAAAGAATCCTTGTGAATGGAAGCTACTATTATATACACAGGACTCTTCATTAAAACTCTTATCATTCTTGCTCATTAAGGATCTAGGCAGTATGTGGTAGAATGACATTCTCCATTGGAGTGATCAGATTTTGCACTTATATGGTAGTACTGAATAATTTTTGGGAGTGGGGGGCAGTGGACAGCAGAGTTCTCCAGGATGCTGATACTGCACCTTAATCTCTCCTAAACTGCCATACAGAGCACCCTTAACCCAATAATGGAAAGGTAAGATGATTCCATATAATTTCTGTGCACTGCTGCTGTGACAAAAAATTGATTATTCAGATGTCTAGAATGATAGAAAAGTCACTGGAGAGATGCAAGAGTCCTGATGAAAAATCATGTCTCTACTTATTTGGGCTGCTTTAATTTCCTACATATATTATATTTTCTAATGACTTAGAAACTTAAAATATATGTCATATATACTAGAACGCTAGAAAACAGCATGCCTGATTAATGAGTACTACTTTTCTCTATCATCTCAAGTAACAGAAAAAGATGTGTAGGACTCTAGCCTTTTGACTGTACAGGTCAAGAACACACAAAGTGACACAACTATTCCTCTGAACATCGTTTAAAGATAAGGTTTTCTAAATATGCAACCAGAAATCACACTTGTTTCCAGCTTTAGTGCAATGCTTAGAAAAGTTTATTTTGTGCCTAGACTATTTTTCTAAAGCATCACAGAATTATTAGACATCCAAAATTCTTCAATGGTAGAATATTTAATATTCTAAAGGTAATACCTTTCAAGAAAACTGTTGTACATTATGATACTGAATAAGTCTAATAGATTCACACAAAAGGGGACATTACAGAAACTGCCTATTACATCATGGACAAATGATTCACTCTGAGTTATGGTTTTTTCCTCTTCCTGTAGATAATACAGTTCTTAGTGCCACCCAGCACCCCTCCCCACTTTTGCTGTAAGGTGAAAACTCTGTGCTCTAACTCTCTGAGGAGTAAAACCATATTAAATGTCTCATCCTGATGATGCCCACCTGTAAAATACTACACAATAAAAAGTACAGCGGAATATAGACTTTGTGTGTTCAAAACATAAGAATGCTATGATTTTTAAACATCAAGCATATACAGACTTTGTAAAATTAAGAACTTTCTATGTGAGGATGACTATACATTAAAAACATACTCTATAAGATACTTTTCCTGAGTAGAATGCTAACTTTATTTTATATCAAATTAAGTTTCTATGAATTTTCAAAAGGTAAGATATCAAGGCTTTTCCATATCAAAAAAAAAATCAGGAATGTTCACCTTCATATCCAAAAAAAAAAAAAGGTTCAAGTAGAGGCTCAACAGAATGATATAAAATCTGAAATGAATGGCCAAAATTTTAAATGATCAGTAGACAGCTCTTCAATTTTAAGGATCCCTCAGTAAACTTCGGTTTGAAACAACCAAAAGGGCTATTTTATTAAAGAATGAAAAACATTTCAGAAAATTATCCAATTTGGAAAGTGAAAAATGTAACCCATGGTTAAGAAAAATACAAATTGTACATTGACCAGAGGGAACAAAAAAGGTAACTGACCTTTACAGGAATCAAGACAACACCATGGACTTACAAAAAAACTTCCTAAATCAGTAGCATATCTTGTATTATCACATGTAGAAAACTGTAATTCAGCAAGGTAGTTTTTATTGGTTGCATAACCTAAAAATATGAAGAAATTTTGCGCTATATCTCTAAAACGACCAGAGCTGTCACTGAAATACACATTACTTGAGACAATGGGCAAAGTTCCCATTTATGGGAAATATGTTCTTTTTTTCACACAGTGAAACTGAGAAAAATTTTTTCAAGTGAGAAATCTTTTTCTCCAAAGTAATCTCCTTCAATACCTCAATAATGCAATATTTGGGAAACGTAATTTTTCAACTCAGAAAACTTGAAACAGATTATTAAACAAACATACGCAAATCTTATTGCTTGGCACCAGATTTTTCAAAAAATTAAAGAGTTGTTTAAACCATCATACTGCCATTCTTAAATCCTATTTCAAACATTGTTACGTAGTGCTACTTTTATTTTCTGAAGGTAGTCTGTTCAATCTAATGACAATCTAGACTAAACCCTACAATGTACACGCATGTCACAGTTCATTTCAAACCAAAAGAAATATTCAATCTTCTCTTTTTGCCAAAATAATATTATGATATTAATGAAAACTAAGATTTATCTGTGGCCAATGAAGGACCCACAGAACGTTGTCTTATGGCATTCTGTGCAAAGTCCTTGTCTTTTCCTTCTTTACTTCCTGCTTCATCTTCTGAAACATCTTCTTCATCAGCCTCTTGTTCCTCCTCCACTTTTTGCAAAGGTTGAGAAGATTCTGGTAATAATTTTTCTTAAAGATAAAGACCAGAAGGGAATTAAGAGGTACAAACTTCCAGTTATAAAATAAGTCAGTCACTGAGATGAAAAGTACAGCATAAGGAATACAGTCAGTAATAAAGTAATACCATTCATGCATTAAAAAAACAACAAACATACATCAAGAACAGAAATGTTTTTGTTGTTGTTGCTGCAACAGATCTGCATTGGAGTAAAACAAAGACATAATTCATATGCCCATAAACTGCTTTGCCTTTTATTTATCCATCATAAGTTTAGATTTCCAAAAGGAAAAAGTTATCCTTTAACAGTAACACCATAAAAAAATATATTGGTTTGGAAGATCCATTTTACTTACCAAATTCACTATAATTACCTGCCTGTTTATAAACTGAATGGAAATTAATAAACCAAAATTAATGCTGTGAATGTGGATGCTGTAAGAAAATATACTGCATTCAACAGAACCACCTTAATTTGCTATTAACTCTTCTAGTAAACAAGTACACTGTTATATTCCCATCCAGGTTTTTTCCCAGAAACATTCTTCCTTACATATATCATTTTATTGAGACATAATTACAAATAATAAAACGTACAAATCCTAAGTGTACATCTCAATGAATTTTTAACTCTGTCCACACACACATACCCTTTCCTTTTCTTATTTTCTTTATTTATTTGACAGAGAGAAACACAGCAAGAGAAGGAACACAAGCAGGCAGAGTGAGAGAGGGAGAAGCAGGCCTCCCACAGAGCACGGAGCCCAATGTGGGGCTGGATACCAGGACTCTGCGACCACGACCTGAGCCGAAGGCAGATGCTTAATAACTGAGCCACCCAGGCACCTCCCCCTTTGCATTTTTTTAACAAGGTCTATTGATAGTTAACTTAAACTTAGAACACACCATGTTACTGAGAGATACAACAGAACACAGAACTGGGCCTACGAGCTTCAGTCTGTGCAATGATACTGGACTGCTCCTAATCCTAGGCAATCCAGAAGAGAGTAGGGAGACGCAAGGGTGCAAGGGAGAAGCTAACACTGGAAGCGATTACCACATGAGGGACAATCGGCTGTCTGGTCTGGCGTCCCTCTTTCTGTTGGGTTAATAGCCCCTTCCCTGTACTGCATAGCATGCAGCTGTGGTGAGCACTACATACAGTTCACAGGAGTGGTTCTCCACCAGGGGTGATTTTGCTGCCACCAACTACCCCCTCCACTCCCCACACTTCCCACCCCCCCCCCCCCCACCAAAAGAACACGTAGCAACGTCTGAAGATATTTTTGGTTGTCATAACTAAGAGGAGCAGTGCTACTGCCAACCAGGGAGATACTGCCAAACATCCAACAATGTACAAAAGACAGTATGTTACAATTAAGAATTAACCAGCCCAAATGTAACATGTGTCCAGGTTGAGAAATCCTGGTTTACAGTGACTATTCCAAACAAGTGAGCTCTTTACGTTAGTGGAGGGCACCAGAATTTTTCTAAGATAGGCAGGTGAAGGGGAAAAGTGTATTTCCTTCTTATTCTGGATTGTGAACTATAGCTTTCTTAATCACTTTACACTAAGGACTAGAAAGAGCCAAAAACAGAGCAAGCTAAGGCATGGAAAACTAAGCAATTCAGAAACACAACATCTTAACATTAGAGCCATAAACTTCTATTTTGCTTAAAGCTGGACTGAGTTGGGTCTTTCCCTAGCAACTCAAAATCTAAGCTAAATACATCCTGGAAAACAACTCAAATCACGTGGTCTGCTGTAGAAAGGGTGGTATCACATTCAAGTATGAGTTACTATCTATCAGTTGTGCCACAGATTACTTAAGAGACAAATTTGTTAAGGTTTTTCAAGTGATATAAATATTAAATGTACATTCACCAACTTTTAAAATGTCTTTTAAAAAGTAATCTGTGCTTGCATTTCCTTCCCTATAGGTAAGTGGCTCTTGCTGGATAAAATGATTCCTTCCCCTGCAAAATCCTTTTCAGTACTGATGTAATGATCTAAGAAATGAAAAGATAACCTCAGTCATCAGCAATATCCACTGACTTCACTTCACAAGTCTGACCTCAACAAACCCTAAGTCATGAAGGGCAGCACAATGAAAATGTCATGCCAACAGTCTAATTTAGGCCCTATTCTCCACTCTGTCACTTCTATTTGACCCTGGAAAAATAGTTCATCTGTCTGAGCCTTACTTTCCTCAACCACAAAATGGAAAGAGTATCACTTATGAAATCTAGAGTTACAAAAACGTGAATGGGATGGCACAGCGAAAGTTCTTTATAAACAGCAAACAGGATGGCTTCCAAAACACTGTAATTTTCAAGATTAAATGTCTGAGAGGCAATTATACTAAGATAGACATAAGTGAATACTTCAAATTATATAAACTCATCTTATAGCACAGTGTCAATGCCACTCCTGAATCAGCTATGGGAATTACTTTTCTCAGTATCCTACCATAAAAACCTAGACTTGGCTGGCACACAAAGAAAAATCTTCAAATGTAGCCACTATAATAATGAATGGCTTCAAAAGTAGAATACATTCAACTTCTTCAGATTCAAGTATACTCAACTGGATCCAGGAATTTGATGGTTCAACGAAAATGCCAACAGATCAATGTCACTGAAGATCTACAAGTTATATGCAATGTTAAAATTCTCCACATTATAAAAGCCAAGATAACTGTTCCAAAATCCAGCAGGCCTTCATTCTTATATGAAATAAATACCCCCCTGCCCCTTCCAATTTAACCTACCATTCCACATTTACAGTGCTAAGCTGGAAGGGCAAGCTGTTATATTTGTGATTGTATTCACAGAAACAAACAGAATTACAGCAAATAAAAAATAAACACTAAAAAACATACTTACTGGAAGGGTATGGCTGTGGTCTGCGCCTTTTTGAAGGAAAAAGGCAATCTGCCACAAAAATCATACACTGCAAAAATAAACACAAAAAAATCTCAATGTATATGATAGAGCTAGTGTAACTATATTAATCAGATGTAAAAGGTTTTTTTCCTAATACTCTGAAAAATGAAATACTTACGAGTCCTAGTAATAGTCCTGAAAGCAGAGTTGCTAAAGCAAAAACTGCATATGATCCCCAAACTGGCAATCCAAGGTCTTCAATAAAATAGTTATGGCAAGTCTAAAATGAAAGAAAAAAATAAACTAAAAACTTGGTTGTTTAAAATAAAGGTGTAGTGTCAAAAATGTTTAAAACAGAAATAAAACTTTAGCCCATACCCGGATCCACATAGAGAGCTGAAAGAGTGCAGACATACTACTCATCCTGAAAGAAAGGAGAAAGGACTGAGAAACTGAGTAAGACACACAGCTTTGAAGTAGAATGTGTATATATCTATACCTTCCCTTCTGGGTACATTTCTACAATTTCCCCAACAAAAAAGAGATTTTATTGTTGGTGTTAATCAAGATTAGATGACACATCACCAATTTCAAGCCTGTATTAAGAAGTCTCGTTAATGAAAATTAACAGTTCTTGAATTGTTGTCACTATATGATGCCCTCATAAATAATACACTTGAGAACTTTTTTCCTTTCCCCTACTGCTTTGACATAAGCCTTTCACCTGATGATTTCTCCAATATACTCTGAATAACAGCTTATAAGCTCTATGGCACCAGTTCAAGTGTACTGTAAGCAAACAGCAACTCTTACTGACCCTTAAAATTCTCCAAAGAATGAGCAGAGAAGGGATCCTGAAGGAAGAACAGGGACCACTTGCTGAACTGATCCTTGAATTACCCTCCTTTTGTATTAAAATTAAATAAAACTTACAACAGCATTGGTTTGATGAAGCTTAACGATATACAAACAAATTAATCATATAGGAAATAAATACAACTAACACAAATAAAAATAATTATTTTCACATAAGCCCAAGTAGTTTAGATGGGCAGTTAGAAAAAGGCATGCTCAAGAACTAAAAAGGGTTTGTGGACTCCCAACTGTTTCCCCTCTAGCACAAGTGTAACCACCAACACATAAACTAATTCACACCTAAGCTAAAGTTCCTGTATGCAGGATGACCTAATTCATTGCCCAACACTGGGTAGGTGACGGTACTAACACTGGAAGTACCTCTTATTCAGTCCACCAAAACAAAAGGCATGGAATGCTAAATCCCTGAGGATTCAATGAAGACTTACAAGACTTACTTCTTCTACTAGAAAGTGGTAGAGTCATTTAACAAGATTTCAAATTAACAAAACCAGTGGCATTTTCAGTTCAACATAGAATGGTGGTTCAATCATGTTGCTTCTGTTGTTTAAATTGCAAAACAGGAATAGGAACAAGGAACTGAAACATAAAGCCCTGTGTAGCCTCACTATGGTCAGCACTACTTAGGTTCTATCAGGTATATTAACGTGCCTTAACTGGGTGACAGGATGGTTCAGCAGGGGGAATTCTGACAGCTAAAGGACAATTCAAATTTTCACAGGAAGAGAGGTGTAAGGGAAAGGCGCTAAAGACAAAAATCTATTTCAAAATACTATTTATGGATCATCTTTCCTCCACTCCCAGAATCTGCAGCATTTTTCTCTTATACCATTGCTGTAACAACCCCCATCCTCCAAGAACAAGTGTGATGAGGAGATAGGAAGAGATTGCTTAGCCACACCAGGATGAAGTCATGGGGACCTCAGCAAAACTCAGTATTTCTAGATGTCTCTCAAATGACCTATGAGGCCTTATACCCCAACAACTAGCAGGAAATATGCTAGCAATCTCCAATCCTTACTACTCCATATACCTAGCTATATATAAAGCCCACTGGTTACTCATGCCATGAAGGTCACTGTTCATCCATACTATTCAACCAAAATTTTATCAGATGGGTAGAATAATTCAATCACATTTAAGAACTGAAATCTAAAGGTAGCAAGAGGAGGTATATGTTTGAGGCTTCTCCTTTAAATATTAAGCTCAAATATTAACTTTACCCATTACACTGCTCAGGAAAACTGATTAGTTTTTGATGACAGAAATGACCATGATCTACAGAGCTAAAATATTTCTGAAAAGGCTTTCAATTCTGGTGAACACCTCCTTTTAGCTTAGCAAGGATCAAAGTATCTGACTTAGAAGAAAAAGTCAAACTAAAGGGGCGCCTGTGTGGCTCAGAGGGTTAAGCCTCTGCCTTCGGCTCAGGTCATGATCTCAGGGTCCTGGGATCAAGCCCCACGTCGGGCTCTTTGCTCAGCTGGGAGCCTGCTTCCCCCTCTCTCTGCCTGCCTTCTGCCTGTTTGTGTGTCTCTCTCTGTCAAATAAATAAATAAAATTAAAAAAAAAAAAAAGTCAAACTAAAAATGTCACAGTAAATATGAATGTACCTTAAGGGTCCAAGAATTAAAATCCAATATAAATATTTATTTCCACAAAATATAATTGGTCCAGTTAATTCTGAAATAAATAACAAGAAAAATCCTCATACTTACAGAACAGAACCTGGACCAAACCATGATGAAACAGGTTCAATACTCTTCCACTCCTTCTCACTTATAAAGTTTATGAAGTCCTTCTTAGTTCTTGGGCCCTGATAGCGCCTAAATTCACCATCTTTACAACTAAAGAGGATCAGAATAACATATTAAACAGAACCAAATAAATTAATTTTGTATTTGTTTTGCTATTCTTCAACCTCATTTTATAGTCAATCCTTACATTCAAAATCATTAGTAATGCACAAGTAACAAATTATACTAATTGCCTACTCGTAACATCTTAGCTCCAAATATATTTAAACAATGGGATTATAAACAATTATAAGCCTTCAGACTATTCTTACCTTTCCAAATAATAAAACAATGAAGTAGTTGAAGTAATTATCTGTCAATTATATCTCAATGTGTAATACACACATAAGAGAATGACTATATGAAAAGTTGTTAGAATAGTGTCTGTATTAGTTAGTAGCTACTTTTAAGCTACACAGATTAAAAATTTAAGGCATTTTTCTGGTATTTTCAGCCCTCATCACGTCATCTTAACCATGCTACTTTAAATTGCTGGAAGTATCTAGCCATATTTCCTTTCCTCCTATTTCAGTGATTCTATTCTACGGTCTACTTTGCATTCTTCCTGTATGGCATTCTCCGAGGTTCAAAAATGCTCTCTCTACTCCCACATCTTCACTATTTTCAAACTACCCTCAATAATATGCCGGTTTAATCCCATAGAATACTTCTATTTTTATGCAGAAGTGCAAAAACTTTCAAGAACTCCCTAATACCTACAGTAGGGTTAGGGGATCCTTTAGCCATCCAGAGCCAAAGACCACAAGGAAGCCTCCACTCAAAAAAACAACTTTTGTAAAGGCAATGGCATATAAGCTGTTTTTGAAGAATAGGTAGGGCTGAACACACAAAAGAAAGGGCATGATAAACAATATGAGTTAAAAAAAAAAAAAGGACAGGAAATTCCAGATAAGCTCAGGGGGTGTTAAGTAAGAAGGAAGATGAGAAAAACAGTCAGAACCAGTTAAGGAACATGTGGAGAAAAGGACTGAATGAAAATGGACAGTAGTACTTATGGAGACTTGAACAGACACAAAGAGTAGGGATGAATACAAGGGTAGAGGGAAACAGAGATAAACGAGATACACACAAAAAATTGCCAGCTTGCTTTCATACTTTAAATGAGAAGCACCTCCAGGCATTCAACCCACCATCCAGATGAACTTTAAGGTATCAGGCAAGTACAGGCATACCTCAGGGTAATCACAGTCCCACCCCAGTAAAACAATTATCACAACAGAGAAAATCACAAGACTTTTTGGTTTCTGAATCATATAAATATTTACTATGCTGTAATCTATCAAGAATGCAATAATATTATGCAGAAAAAAAAGAATATACCTTCATTTAAAAATATTTTATTGCTAAAATATATAAACCATCATCTGAAATTTCACCAAGCTGTAATCATGGGCCACCATAAGAAACAGTAATGAAAAAGCTTGAAATACTGCAAGAATTACCAAAATGTGACAGAAACACAAAGCAAGCAAATGCTGTTAGAAAAATGGTAGATAGATTTGACACAAGGCTGCCACAAACCTTCAATCTGTAAACAACTGCAATATCTGGGAAGCACTATAAAATGAGGTGTGCCTATAGAGATTTGAGATTTCCTATCCCCAGTTTAGAAGATAAATTCAAACTAAAAGACCTGATACTGAAGACTACATAATCTTGCTCATTCCGACTTAAGCACTCAATCATTTCACTTGTTACTGTCCAAAGACTGAGCTATAGCCCTTTCTTAGCTAAGTTGTGAATATACCATGTCCCTATTTATTACTGTTCATGAGATTATTCAGAGGATGGAATGCTTACTTCTGCCCTCTTTTGAAAATTTAGGGTTGTGTTTACATCCCCATTATTCCAGGAACCACCCTAACCCAGTGATTTTTTTCCCCTTACCAAACTTTCTACAGAACTTAACACAACTCTGGGCTCCTAATCATTCACTATGCTATATGGTATCACACCATTTCATGTCAACACCACCCCCCAAAATAATTACAAAGCTCTGAGACCGGGGACAGTTTCATACCTCATTCATCTACCTAAAGACACCTAAGATAGCACTAAGAACAAAATAAACCTTAGTGAACATGATGCTCTTTTAAACATGATCCAGGCCAGAGGCCTACTATTCTGATTATGCAATGCTGCATCTTTCTCCACAACTACAGAATCTTCAAATACTTACTGATAAACAGTAGGAAGAGCAGTTATGATAAATCGTCCACTCAGCCCTAAAAATGATAAAGATGAGAAATAAATACAAGAAAGAACACAAGAACAGGTTTTATATGAGCCAACAATCACTACTTAAAAGCTGATTCTGAATTACTTAAATACGGAAAAAGCATAAGAAATTATATCTAAAAGTAACTGAGCTTTGTAACAATGAAAAAAGATCCCCCCAAAAAATAAAAAATCCCAATTATGTGCTGAAAGCAATTCTAAAAAATCAACACTAAAAGTATGTAAAAGCTTAAATACTGAAGACATCTGCCTGAATATATATATATATATATATATAGTGTGTGTATATATATATATATATATACACACACACACACACATTTGATCAATTTTACCACTATATGATAAGACTACTAGTGATGAGTAATGGGGCAGCACAACGAAGCAGTGGTCTTAGAAAGGTCTAAAATCAAATGAAGTTGCATTCGAAATTCAAAAAACAAAGGCAGTCTAATGTGTTGTTAAAAATGGAGACTATTTTGAATCCTTCGTAAGATGAGCAATTACAAAAACATTATTAACCATGTGTTAGGCAATAACATAACTAAAGATTAATCTCTCTTTGCCTCAGTTTTCTTATCTGTAAAATGCAGATATTACCTATCACACAAGGTTGTATAGGATTGTACAGGGTAAATGCAAAAAACACTTGGAGCGATATCTGTACTAGGTAAGCACTCAATAAATTTTAGCTATTTTTACTATCTGGGGTGGGAACAGAGGTCAACAATCTAGGTTTACTGTGACAAAGAACAAATATGATGAAGCTGGTCTAAGAAAGGAACATCCTTAAGAACAGGCCTGCCACTTATTTAAGGGGCCAAGTCAGGAGTATATTTGACCCCACAACCATGAGGCCTTTGTATTAAAAGCATGTCCTCAAATCACAGGTATTAAATTTGAAACCCAATGAAGAGATTCGGATCACTCATCAGGGAATGTGCCTTTGGCTCTACAAAGAACTTCAATCACATGCTCCTTATTCTAAAGCTTGATAGGGATACAGATGATGGCTTGGCCAATGTCCACCTAAATGACAGTATTCTAGGACTTCTCAAAGGCATCTTACATGCTAATCTGGGGCCCTAATCTGGGGCCCAGGATACAAAAGAAAGAAAGATCAGAGGCAGTTAAAGGGGCAAGAATGGGGAGGGGGCAATGTCTCCAAGGTCCCTTAGAACAACACATAAAAGGAATGAACTGCATATATAACCATGGAATCCCCTTTCTGCAGCCACTGCACAAGGACCCTCATCAGAGAGGGGCATGAGTCAGCTTAAGTACTACAGACAGTTATGTTTTCAAAACCTAATGAAACGTAGTTAAGACCAAGTGATGTTGCAAAGAGGATGAACATACGAACCCAATGTGCAAAGACTAACCACGGACTTACAGTACCTGGCTGCTCTGTGACATCTACTTTTGCAACATTAACCTCAAGATCTTCTCCCCATTCAGCAAAACTTTCCCATTCCGGTTGAAGATTCTGACAAGCAGGACACCATGGAGCATAACTAAGAAACAATATTTAAAAAGTTAAGCACTGGAATGTGATCATATGGAGATAAAAATTCTAAGTGTATAATTTATGAAGAACATTTTATACAAAAACAAGATAGCAAAATGACTAATTTTGTGAAGATGAAAAAGTTTTACCTGTTGGTCTAACATTCTGTAAATCAAAACTAAATAACGCTAATCACAGAAAAGTAATCTTGAGAGTAGTTCCTAAGTTCATATGCAAAACAGCTCTTTAAAAACCTGTGAATTTCTCAGGGTCCCTGAGCAGCTGAGTAGGTTAAGTGTCTGAGGAGGTTAAGTGTCTGCCTTCGGCTCAGGTCCTGATCCCAAGGTCCTGAGATCCAGCCCTGAATCAGTGTTCCGGCTCAGCAGCAGGAAGTCAGCTTCTCCCTCTGCCTCTTCCCTGACATATGCTCCTTCTCTCCATAAACAAATAAAGTCTTAAAAAAAAAAAAAAAAAAGCCTTTGACTTTCTCCATAAGTATGTGGTCAACAGAAATCTCAAAACCAAATTTGGAGTTTACCAATTTTAATAATTTGTACTACAGGAGCCACAAATGGGAAAAATAGCAAGTGCCCAGGGCTGAGGTGAACAAGGAAATGCATGGCCTACTTAAGAGGGGACCCATTACTGAGGAAGACCACCAGCCACCAGGAAGGGATTTACAGCTAGGTAGCAGGCTCTACCTTATTTAAAAGAAGCTGAAAATCTGCATTTTTACGTAAAAATGTTACCTCAAAACTTAACCGAGACACAAACACTAGGCAAGCCAAACAAAATTCCTTTGGCCAGCCCTTGGTCAGCCAGTTTCTAAGACCTCAGGTTTACAATCTATGGGTAAGTTTATTAGCTTTTTAATTATGCCTCTGATATTCCACATCTTTCGAGGCCCTGATTTCTCCCTAGGATTTTATTCTTCGCTTTACTGTATGTCATCTTTTAATTTAGCTCAGTTGTTTTTTTGTTTTTTTGTTTTTGATAGAACGAGGAAGAATACAGCATGTACTTGTTAAACACAAGAGTACAGTTTATACATTTCATTATTTTGGAACTTATTTTATGAAAATAGAATTCCTAAAAGTAATTGGCACTGTAGGACAAGACTAGTATCATACATAAAAGGGAAAGTCCTTAACAAGAGATTGTATTTCCTCTCTGTAACAAAACTAAATGATGGATGTAATGCAAATAACAGACTTATAATGAGAGCAGACTATCCTTAGGACTAGTACTACTAGACCCCCTTTCAAGTTCCTTTTATTCTTAGATGATTTTTAAAGTCTTAACCTCAAACTCAGCAAGCTAAAGGAAAAAAAGAAAAAGTATTACAATATATTCTAATTTCACAGAGCAGTTTTAAATTCAAACCCCCTAATAAATTTTTGAACACAAATGAGTTTAAAAAAACCCTCAAGTATTACTTGACTGTATTTTGCATATAAATTCATAATCATATTAATATTCATGAAACTGTGAATATCTTATTGGCACACACTAAAACAAGTTACTCATGAAAATAAAAACCCAATGTTGTCTCTGGTTATATTTCCTCTCCCCTATAACTTCAGTAGTACCTGAAAATTCATTTCACTAAGTTACAAATTATATGTATACTACAAAAACATTTTCCCCTATCTTTCCCTTCATATAAATGTTCTATGCCTTTTTTGATTTTATGATTCAAGAGTTACTGATTTGGCCTTTTGTGCTCTCTTTAAGGTCATCCACCTCCATCCATTAACTGGAAACCCAAGCATATAGGGAAACACTCACCTGAACTCTGTTAAAGAAGGGGGCTGTTCTAACAATTACTGCATAGCTACTCTTAGGCTTTGAAAACAGGAAGCCAGTACAGCAATACCAGATCAGATTAATTAAAGTAGGTATTTCTCTCATTTGTAAAATGAGGGAAATAATACCCATCTTATAGAATTTGTAGAGAATTAAATAGAATAATGTACATAAAGTGCTTAGCAGTGTATAGTACAGTTACATTCAATAGCGGTGTTTGTATCAATAATACCACCACCACAAGTTTAGTAACTAAAGCAAAAGCAGGCAATTTTCTACAGATGCATCAGAGACATTACAACAGGATCACCACAGACATATGATTTCCTCTGAAAAGTAAACTATGACCCGATAGCTCTTAAGAGTTTATAATCACACTCATACATTAATTCTATTTTTTAATTCAATAACACTTGGACGTAAGAGTAGCAATCCAGGATATTTGGTATTTTGCAAAAACACACATCCAAAGGAAAACGGGAGATGTGGAGAAAGAGAAAAAAAAAAGATAAAGAAAATTTAACAATAGCCCAACTTGAATTTACTCAGCACCTAAAATAAAAAACATACCCAATCCATAAAATAAAATTTAAGGAGTCTCAAATTCCAAGACTGTCAATGGACTTTTAAAAAATAATTAGACAAAAGGAGAAGTTCGACTCAATTTCCTGTTTTGTCAAGTTTGGTGAAAAGTAAGTCTAGAAGTCTGAGAAGGAACTTTCTAAAATAAATAACTGTATAGAAACCTGTCAAACGAACCACCTCCACCTCTAAAGTCATGAAAAGCTGAGAGAATTCCAAGTCGAACACCGTCTCTAAGGTGCACCACAGCGCTAGAAACGAAACTAGGGTGCACACTTTAGAAGAAACTTAATATTCCCTGTAAGAAAGAAGAGGGGGTGGGACCAAGCTGATCCGAAGAGGAGTTAAGGGATCTGGAAGAGTCAGGGGCGCGGGCTCCACCGCTCGGAGTGGAGCACGGGCGAACCCGGGACTCGGAGGAGGTAGTGAATTGAGGTGAAGTTGGGTGTCCAGACTTGCATTTAGGACACGGACCTTCCGGCCCACCTAGGGGACCCGAGACAACCGCCACATACTCACAATTCTATCATCCATTCTCCTTCCAGCAACTCTTTCCAATTCTCGTCCGTGATGATGCGCACGTCGCTCCGCCGCCCGTGAGTCCTGGGAGCCCCGCAAAGCAAAAGCAGCATCATTGCCACGAGAACCACGGGACTCCCGGAGAGCGTCATTCTGCTGTTAGCCCACCCTACAGCAAGCGCAGCCGCCTCCACCACCGCGCAGCCGCTCCTCACTTCCGCCCTCAGGAACGTGTCTGCTCATGCGTCTGACGGCGCGCGCTCCTGGAAACTCTCAATGCGCAAGACGAGGCCGAGTCCTAGTGAGGTTTGTGGAGCGTCTCTCCCTAGTACGCATGACAGAAAGGCAGTGTCTTCCCACTAACCGGTGAACCCCAGTGCTTTTGGGAAGAAGTGCAAACAGGGGCGTGGCATAGGAAGTGGGGCGGGGCTTCGGAGATGACTGGTTTCAAAATTGCTTCTGCATTTTGGCGCCAAATTATTGGTATACATACTTATGCAAGCCAATTGGTAAATTTACACAAAATCAGTTTCCAGTTAATTGCCCTTCAGAGTTTTCAGTTGTATCTTTTGAAAATTTTTGTAGTAAAACTAATGAATGTTTGTGTAAATCAGAATATTGGGGGATTACAGACTGGAAAGGTGTATAACGGAAACTTAGGGGATGCTTTTCACATTCTTCATCTTGGTCTCAACAGTTGGTTATAAGAGCGTACACATATAAAAAACCATTAAGCTGTACATGTTGAGATGAGTGCACTTTATGCACTTTAGGATGTATGTTGTCCCTCAATTTGTTTTTAAATGTAGTGGTTACAAAGATGCGAGATCTGAAATTCAACATGGGAACAAAACACATAGGCTTATAACAAATATTTGAGGTGTTTTTCTCTCAAGAATTTGTAAATGCAAATGCAAATCAAAATGTACAATGTCTCGGGGCACCTGGGTGGCTCAGTGGTTAAGCCTCTGCCTTTGGCTCAGGTCATGATCCCGGAGTCCCAAGATCCAGCTGTGCATCCGGAGGGCCTGCTCCGCAGGAAGCCTGCTTCCCCCTCTCTCACTCCCGCTGCTTGTGTTCCCTCTCTGGCTGTGTTTCTCTCTGTCAAATAAATAATTTTTTTTTTTTTAATGTGCATTGTCTCTAGAAACTACTACTCAAAGGATCATAGTTGCTATTACATCTCCTCACCTCACATGGTCGCCTGTATTCCCTCCAGTTGGCTGACTTCCTCACCCCTTCCTCCACTGAAAGGCTCTTTCTAGGACACCAGTGATCTGCATGTTAACAAAGCCAGTGGTTTCTTCTCAGTGTTCATCTTACTCCACTGGCCAGCAGCATTCTATTGTCCCCACACCCTCCATGAAGCTGCTTTACTGTCTTGCCTTCAGTTGAGCCTCACTTAATTGTTTTTTCTCCTTCCTCACTAGAGGCTGCTTCTTGGCTGGTCCTCCTCTATGTGATTTCTAGACATCGACTTGTCCCAGGATGCTGTACTGGCCCTTCCTTCTCCTTGTATCCACACACTCCTCCAGGTAAGCTCAATCTGACTGTACACCTGTCATTCCCGCTCTGACCCTTCTGGGAACTTTGGACATATGTATTCAACTCTTTGCTGGACAGCTCTTGGATATCAAATAGGCAGTTTAAACATAACATGGCCAAAAAATAAAATTCTTGATTCTCCCTCTCCTCTTCCATCTCAGTAAAGAGCCTGAAGGTCCATCAGGTTGCTCAAGACAAAAACTTAAATTTTAATTCTTCGTTGCTTTCTCTCTTTACCATGTACTCTCCATCGGCAGGTTCCAAAAACTCAGTCTCCAAAACACACCCTAAATCTGACCACTAATTCCATCTACACAGCCAACACCCTAGTCCAAGGTTCTATCATCTCTTGCCTCTACTATGCTGATAGATTCCTAACTGATCTTCCTGTGTCTTTCTTCTCTAAATAAGATCAAGCCATTTCTCTTTAAAACCCTCCAAGTGCTTCCCACTTTACTTAAAATTAAACCCAAACTTTTTAAACTTTCCTTACTATCACTTAATAAGTCCTACCGGATCTGAAACCTGTCTAACGGCTCCTTCATGTAGTTCTTGTCCTCCCCTTCCCTTCCCTGGCTACACTCCAGTGGTTCCCTGAAGATGCCACATTTATTCCCACATTACAGAACTGGCATTGGTGTTTCCTCTACCTAGACTACTTATCCACTGGTCTTTCTATCACTCCATTTTGTCATTGATTTCAGATGTTACCTCTTAAAAATCACATTACCCATCATATTAGTCCACTCTAAATCTCTGCATAATATTAAACTGTTGTCCTTGTTTATGATTTGATTTCTTTCTTCATTCAATAAGAAAATAAGTTTCAGGGTACCTGAGTGGCTCAGTCAGTTGAGCAACTGACTCTTGATTTGAGCTTGGGTCATGATCTCAATGTTGTGGGATGGAGCCCCACATCTGCCTCCACACTCAGCACAGAGTCTGCTTGTCCCTCTCCCTCTGCTCTTCCCCTCCCCCCACCACAATTATGCTCACTTTCTCTCTCACTCTCTCTCAAATAAATAAGTAAAATCTTTTTAAAAAATAAGAATTTAAGTTTCATGATAGTGGGAAAACTTCTGTTTTGTTCACTACTATAATCTCTAAGGTATAATGCCTAACCACTATTAGAACTTAGTATATAATAAGTGCTCGGTATTTGTTGAATGAATGAATGAGGAAAATCATAATCATAGATATGCCATGCTTTTATTATAATGTATGAGCTGTATTAGAAAAGAATGTAAATATATTCTTATGTGTAATATAGAGATAACACCTGCTGTTTATATCCACAGGATTGATAAGAGGATAAAATGAGTATTCTTTTTAAACTGTAAGTCATTCAAGATAATTTATTAAAATTTCATTTTAAGGGGGGGTCACCTAGGTGGCTCAGATGTTAGGCATCTGCCTTCAGCTCAGGTCATGATCCTAGAGTCGTGGAATCAAGCCCCGCATCGGGCTACCTGCTTGGCAGGAAGCCTGCTTCTCCCTCTCTCACTCCCCCTGCTTGTGTTCCCTCTCTTGCTGTGTTTCTCTCTGTCAAATAAATAAAATATTTTTTTAATTTCATTTTTTTAAAGATTTTATTTATTTATTTGACAGAGAGAGAGATCACAAGTAGGCAGAGAGGCAGGCACAGAGAGAAAAGAAGTAGGCTCCCTGCTGAGCAGAGAGCCCGATGCGGGCCTTGATCCCAGGACCTTGAGATCATGACCTGAGCCGAAGGCAGAGGCTTAACACACTGAGCTATCCAGGTGCCCAAAGAATTTCATTTTAAGGGAATTTTTATATTACCAAAAAATGCACTTATGATTAAAATGTGCAAAGTGCCAAAGACTGTAAAGTGAAAAGAAATACTCTCTAAAATCTTTTCCCAGCTCCTGTGAGAATTTGCACCCTGTAGGCAATTCTATTAACATTTTCTTTTGTATGCTTTCAGAATTTTTCTTGCACATAAACTATTCTCAAATAACATCAACAACAACAAGGACACCAACAAAAACACACACAGGGGCACCTGGGTGGCTCAGTCAATTACGCATCTGCAGGAAGCTCAGGTCGTGATCTCAGGGTCCTGGGATGGAGCCCAATGATGGAGCCCTGCGTTGGGCTCCAGGCAGCAGCTACTTACCAACCAAGTATTTCAATATTTTAACAACTGTCACTATGTAACTGAAGACTTATCCCAGGCTAGGGCTGTTCCTCTTCCTCTGAGAGCTAGTTTTTTACTACTTGGGTTTTTTCATTAGGCTTCAGGAGAGGAGCCACTGATGATCTAGTGTCACTGCTATGGCTTACCACAAGAGCTCTCAAAGACATACTTTTAAATCTGAGTTACTAAAATCAGATTAACCCTCCTGACCCATCTACCAAATCATCAAGTCCTGTTGGTTTTAACAGCTAAACTCATCTCAAATCTATCTCTTCATCCCACTGTCACAGCCCTGTTATATGCCATCACCTTTTTTTCTTCTGGAATCTTGAAGGGTTTCTTTTTCCCTTTTTTTTTTTTATAATATTCTCATTATTGGTATATAATTAATGTAGCATACAGCACAGCCATTTTAAAATGTGTAATTTAATGGTTTTTAGTATATTCCCAGAGTTGTGCAACCATCACAACAGAAAGCTTTAGAAAATATTTATCACCTCAAACAGAAACCCTATATTCCTTAGAAGTCATTCCCTATTTCCACCCAACTACCCCGTTCCCCAGCTTTAAGTAACCACCAGTCTCCTTTCTGCCTCTTTGGTTTTGTGTACTCTGGATAAGTTCACAGAAATGGAATACTATGATATGCGGTCCTTGGTGACTAGCTTCTTTCATTTAGAATAACGTATTCAAAGTTCACCCATGTTGTAGCATGTTTCAGTACTTCATTTCTATTTATTGCTGAATAACATTCCATTGATGAATAGAACATATTTGGTTATCCATTCATCAGTTGATGGATATTTGATTTGTTCTATTCTTTGGCTATTAGGAATAATGCTGCTATGAACATTCATGTAAAGTTTTTATGTGAATGTAATGTTCACATTTCTCATGGGCATCCACCTTGAAAGTGTTTATGATAGAATACCTAAGAAACTATTGCTTAATACAGGGTTACCTAGGTCTCATGAAAGAATTGTGTAGTTTGGGGCACTTGAGTGGCTCAGTTGGTGAAGCATCAGACTCTTGATTTCAGCTCAGGTCGTGATCTCAGGGTTATGGGATTGAGCCCCATGCCCAGAATGGAGCCTGCTTAAGATTATCTCTTTCCCTCTCCCTCTGTCCCCTCCTCCACCTCTCCCTCTCCCTGTCTTAAAAAAAAATTAGGGCACCTGGTTGGTTCAGTGGGTTAAAGCCTCTGCCTTCAGCTCAGGTCATGATCTCAGGGTCCGGGAATCGAGGCCCACGTGGGGCTCCCTGCTCAGCAGGGAGTCTGTTTCCTCTGCTTTCTCTGCCTTCCTCTCTTTCTACTTGTGGTCTCTCTCTGTCAAGTAAATAAATAAAATCTTTTAAAAAAATTAGATCTTTGATTCATTTTGAGTTAATTTTTTACATAGTGTGAAATACAAGGTCCAACTTCCTTCTGTAGCATGGTCCCAACACCATTTGTTGAAAAGACTATTCTTTCACCATTGAATGGTCTTGGCAACTTTGTCAGAAATCAGTTGGTTATAAATGTATGAGGGTTTTTTTTAATTTTTCCCCTGAATTTTTAGTTCTGATTTTTTCATTTATGTCTCCCTTGATGCCATTACCACACTGTCTTCATTACTGTAGTTTTGAAATCAGAAAGTGTCAGTCTTCCAACTATGTTCTTCTTTTTTTACCTATTCTGGAACCCTTGAATTTCTAAATATAAATTTTTAAATCAGTTTGTTGATTTTTAAATCAATTTGTTGATGTCTATAAAAAAGCAAGCTGGAACTCTGCAAGAAACTACATGAAATCTGTAGATCGCTTCAGGGAGTATTGCCCTTTTAACAATATTAAGCCTTACAGTCTATGAACATGGAAGGTCTTTCCATTGATTTATGTCTTCTTAATTTTTTTCAGCAAAATTTTGTAGTTTTCAAATTACAAACTTTGTACTTTTATTAAATTTATTCTCAAGTATTTATTCTTTTTGATGCTAATATTAATGCAATTGTTTTCTTAATTTCGTTTTTGGTTTGTTCATTGCAGCTGTATAGAACTTTAATAAAATTTAAATTTATCTTGTATCCTGCAATTTTGTTGGATATGTTTATTAATTCTAATACTTTTTAGTGGATTTCTTAGGAATTTTTTTGTATATAAGAATATGTGATCTAAAGGTAGAGATGGTTTTACTTCTTTTTTTCCAATCTAGATGCTTTTTATTTAATTTTCCTACCTAATTTCCCTGACTAGACCTCCAGTACAATGTTGAATAGAAGTGGCAAGACTAGAGAACTCTGTCTTGTTACTATTCTTAGGAGGAAAGCATTCAGTTTTCATCATTAAGTATAAAGCAAGTTTGGGTTTTCACAAATACCCTTTATAAAAACTTGAAGAGGTTTTCTTCTTTTCCTAGGCAGTTGTGTATTTTCATCATGATGGAATGTTGAATTTTGTCACATGGTTTTTCTTCATTTATTGACATGATGAATGGTTCATGTCTTTTATTCCATTGATATAGTGGATTGTATTAATGGATTTAAGCCAACTTTGCATTCCTGATATAAATCCCACTTGGTTATAGTGTTTAGTTCTCTTTCTTTGCTAGATTCACTTGTTAGTATGTTATTGAGGATTTTTTCTTCTATATTCATGAGAGATATTGATCTGTGGTTTTCTTTTCTTATGATGTCTTTGTCTGGTTTTGATATCAGAATAATACTAGCCTGGTAGAACAAGGTACACATTTTTCCCTCCTTTTCTATATTTTGGAAGTGTTTATGAAGAATTCTATTAATTCTTTAAATGTTTGGTGGAATTCAACTCTGGAGTCACCTAGACCTAAGCTTTGCTTTGTGGGTAGTTTTTAAATTACTAATCCAATCTTTTGTTATAGATCTATTCTGATCTTTGGGTGCTTGGGTGGCTAAGTTGGTTGGGCGATTGCCTTGGGCTCAGGTCATAGTCCTGGAGTCCAGGATGGAGTCCCATGACAGGCTCCCTGCTCAGCAGGGAGTCTGCTCCTCCCTCTGACACCCACCTGTGCTTTCTCTCTCTCTCAAATAAATAAATTAAATATTTTTTAAATTTTTTAAATATTAAAAAATTAAAAAGATCTATTCAGATTTTCTACTTTTTCTTATGTCAAGTGCGTAGTTTGTATCTTTCTTGGAATATGTCTATTTCATATAAATCATCTAATTTGTTGGCCTACAGTGATTCATAGTATCCCATTACAATCCTTTTTATATCTGTAAGGTCAATATTAATGTCTCTTCTTTCATTCCTAATTTTAGTAATTAATAATTTAATAATGTGAGTTTTTTCTCTTTTTTCTTGGTCAGTTTAACTCAAGATCTGTCAATTTTATTGATCTTTTCAGAGAACTAACTTTTGGTTTCATTAGTTTTCTCTATTTTTAAAAAATTCTTTCTCTCTCATTTTTTCCTTCTTTTTGCATGTTTGGATTTAGACTTCTTCTCCCCTCCCTCTAAAGTATTTTAAGGGGGGTGATTTGGTTATTGATTTGAGATGTTTCAACTTTTTCTAATGTTGGTATTGAACCCCTAAGTTTCCCTCTAAACACTGCTTTAGCTGTATCCCCTAACTTTTGTCATGTTGTGTCGTCATTTCATTGATGTCAAGGTATTTACTAATTTTCCTTTTGATATCTTCTTTGTCCATGGTTACTTAGAAATGTGTTGTTCATTTCCACATATTTTTGAATTTCCTGAATTCCTTTCTGTTATTAATTTCTAATTTCATTATTTTGTCAAAGAGTATACTTCGTGTGATTTCAGTTTCCCCTAATTTATTGAGATTGGTTTATAGCCTAACATATAGTCTAGTTCACAGACTATTCAGCCCTTGCGAAGAATTTGCATTCTTCTGTTGTTAGATGAGTACTCTATAGATGCCTGTTTGGTCTAGGTGGTGTATAGTGTTTAAGTCTTTTAATTCCTTGCTGATCTTCATCTAAGTTTTCTATCCATTATTGAAAATGGGGTATTGAAATCTCTAATTCTTATTGTTGAACTATCTATTTCTTTCTTCAGTTATGACAGTTTGTACTTCATGTATTTTAGAGCTCTACTGCATATGTTTTTGTAATTGTTACACATTTTTGACATATTAACTCTTTTATTATTATAAAATTTCTTTCTATATCTAGTAACTTTTTTTGTTTTATAAGTCTGTTTTGCCTGATATTAGTATAGCCACTTGTTGTGACTTGTTAAATTAATACTTGTTGTTAGAGCCTTGGGTTATCAGATGGCAAGTTGAAGTTTAATAAAAGACCACAAGGGAAATTGAAATAGAGAAGTTTATTACTCATAAGTCCTGGAAGAAGAACACAGTATGTCTTGAGGGTTGATGGGTAGAGTGCTTTGGGATTCCTGGGCTAAGGCCAAATTGGTCAGCTCACACCAAAAAAAGCAGGGTTTTGGTAAATTTCACAGGGTTTTCATCTAAGAGGGTACACAGAGTGGAAGTCCTGGGAAGAGAGTGGAGGACTATTTATCACAAGGGGCACTGAGGGAGTCCTATCAGGAACTCACATTTATTTATCACTCTGTGGGCTGTTATCTAGGGCCATACAGTCACAGGAGGGCATAGTGTCAGCTCAAGGCCCCTGCAGCTGCCTCACCACCCCAAAAGATGCCAAAGCAGCAATATTATGGAGTAGCTTAGTTAAACTCTCTGACTACTACGCTGTGAGATAACATCTTTAGATGGTCTTTCAGCTCTCTAAACCAAGATTCGAAAGATTAATTCTCCTTTCTCATCTAGATGCAGAAAGGCAAAAGTGAGGACCATTCTAAATTTATGAGGTTAACTTTAAAATTTAACTTTAAAGACGCATATTAAATATTTTATAATGTTCTCATTCATGCATAAAATGCTTAAATGAAACTAGAGAAAATTCCAAATGTTCCAAGGGGTACTATCATGTAGAACCCTAACTTAGATTTAAATGAAGATTTGGCCATTTGAAGGATTATAATCACTGACATAGTTACTTCGCAAGTTAGAAGGGACTTGCAGCTCAAGATTAGCTTAAGATATATATTATTGCACCTGTCCACAAGGCACGAGGAAAGCCAAAGCCACAGACACCAGACTTAAATTTTGAAGTCTGGTCAATTTCAAAAGAAGAAAGAGAAGTGTGTTCACTTAGCATTGGAATCTTTGATACAATACCAGCTCTTCCTGCATGGATGGCCGAAGGCAGAGAAAGGATCATAAATGATAGAGTCAGGACAAGAAATGCTTGAACTGGATCTGGACAGAGGTGGTTACCTGAACACTTCTCAGACGTCACAGTTTCCCTGCCCTTGAGAACTGGTAGTTAATACAGAACAACATTGCATACTAACTTATATTTACCTATTATATTAATTATAGTAGATTAAGTATCAAATTTGATATATGTATACTGATATACCACACTTACACTTAAGTATCTCTCTTAATTTTTGTTATGGACTAAGTGCTTGTATCTCTCCAAAGTTTATATGTTGAAGTCCTAAGCCCCCATGCACTGTTATTGTGGGGTCATGGGCACCTGGGTGGCTTAGTGGGTTAAAGCCTCTGCCTTTGGCTCAGGTCATGATCTCAGGGTTCTGGGATCAAGGCCCACATCAGGCTTTCTGCTCAGCAGGGAGCCTGCTTCCCCTCTCTCTGCCTACTTGTGATCTTTCTCTCTCTTTCTCTCTCTCTCTCTCTTTGTCAAATAAATAATAAAATCTTAAAAAAAAAAAAAAGAGGTGGGATCATTACGAAATCATTTGGTTTAGGTAAGTTCATGGGAATGGAATCTGATGATTCCTCACCAAGAACCAAAAGTGTCTGCAACTTGATCTTAGACTCTCCAGCCTCCAAAACTGTGAGAAATAAATGTCTATTGTTTAAGCCACCAAGGCTGTGGTATTTTCTTGTAGCAGCCTAAGCAGACTAGGATAGTCATTTTTAAAAATTAAAAGGAGTAAGTCAATATGCTTTTGTTTTTTGTGTTTTATTTGTTTGTTTGTTTGTTTGTTTAAAGATTTTATTTATTTATTTGAGAGAGAGATCACAAGTAGGCAGAGAGGCAGGCTGAGAGAGGACAAAGCAGGCTCCCTGCTGAGCAGAGAGCCTGACATGGGCAAGATCATGACCTGAGCCGAAAGCAGAGGCTTTAACCCACTGAGCCACCCAGGTGCCCTCTATTTATTTATTTTTGTGAAAGAGAGAAAGCATGAGTGCACAGCAGGGGTGGGGAGGGGCAGAAGGAGAGGGGGAGAGAGACTCTCAAGCAGACATCATGCTAAGCATGGAACCCCATGCAGGGCTTGATCCTATGACCCTCTCTCATAGTTTCTATATGTCAGGACTTCAAGAATAACTTAATTCATGGTGTTTCTGGCTCTGAATCTTTCATGAGGTTGCTGACAAGGTGTTGGTTAAGGGACATTCATCTGAAGGTTTAACTGGTGCTGGAGGATATGCTTCTAAAGTGGCAGTTCATGTGGCTGACATGTGGGAGGTGCTGGATGGTAGGAGGCTTTAGCACCTTTCCACGAAGGCCTCTCCATAGGCCACTTGAGATTTTCATGACCAGCTTCCTCCAGACTGAGCCATCCAAGAAAGCAAGGCAGAAGCTGTGATGTCTTTTATGGCCTGACCTCAGAGGCTACTCACTGTTGGTCATTTCCACAATATCCTATTGGTCCTAAAGGTCAGATCTGTTCATTGTGGGAGAAGGCCACATGAGAATGTTTTACAAACAGGCAAGGATTACTTTAGGTCATCTTGGAGACTGCTATCACACCTAACAGCTCCATGATAGCTTAGGTCTGGTGGCTAAGAACCTGGCTCTGGAGTAGACAGACCAGTATCCCAATTTTAATTGCATTACCTACTTAACACTTTCCAATCCTCTGTTTCTTCATCTGTTGTATGGAAATGATAGATCCACCTCAGGGGTTTTCTGTAAGCATTAAATGAGTCAATGTCCGCAGGACAATCCTTTCTGTCAGATTATGTCATTTCTCAACTCAAAATCTTCAGACTTAGATATTCAACTGGTCTACCAGATTCTGACCTACCTGCAACTGACTTAGCTACTACCATTATTACTGCTACTACTACTAGCACAACCAGCAACTTATCTTGTCTCTTCTTGCTGTCTCCTTTCCTCACTCCACTCTATCCACTGGTCTCTTTAGTCTTCAAACATGCTATGCTCTCTCCTACCACATGGCCTTTGCACTTGCTATACATCTCCCTAGAACACTTTTCCTTTATGTTTTCATGGATCATTTGCCCACTTTGTTTGGATCTCTACCTAATTGTTACCTCCTCCAAGACTTTCCCTAATCATTCCTTTATCCCTTAATCCTTTTTTACTTTTCTGTTTATAGCATTTACCACTACTTGATATTATGTTTGCCTATGCTGATTATTGTGGCTTTCCTTCATTAGTATGTCATTTCCATGAAGACTGTGTCTCATTTACCATCTTATCTTTAATGTTTAGAAGTATTCCCAGCTTACTACAGGTGTTCCAAAAATATTTGTTTAAAAATTAAATAATGCCTATGAATTACCCAGCACATTGCTTGACCCATGGCCTCATGGGAACTCAATAAATCTTAATGGACTTCAACTTCATCATCATCAACATCTCATCAGCAATGTCATTCCCATCATCCCCTGATCATCCTAGTCTCTCAAATATATATGTACTTTACAGTTTTCAAATTCCTTTGTTATTTAGAGAAAATATGTTATAAAAATTTTAAAGCAAAGCTGTAATTGTGCAGGTATAATTGAAATGACTTGACAAGTAATAAAACTGGAAAGTGCAAGGGGAGGATTTGTCTCCTATATGTGATTTTTGTCAGATGGCCTTGCCTGAGAATTAATCTTACCCCTACCCCTCATCCCCCCCAAATAAGCAGGCTTTCCTTAGGACAAATGAGTCTGTTATGAACAGATCATTTTAAGTTCATTTAAGATTTGATTCTTAAAGACTGTTCAGTGATTGAGTAGTGCCCTGGATCTTTCTTGTCCAAACTCTGAAGCAGAAAATCATATTTTATGACTCTTTGACCTTGGCGTTATCCTAGAAGCTTAGTGATTTCTTCTGCACACTCACTAGCCCCTTCATCTACCCTCACTATCCCTAGCAAATCAGATCCCCATACAAGGCTGTTTACCTATATTGTGCATTCATGTTAATAAGGAAAAGGCAAATTTTTGTCCTGGCAAAGGAACCCTGTAGGGGATCTGATTTGTTGCGGACAATAGCCAGGGCACATGGCTTTGCCAACAAAGCACAGGCTGAATTTGAACCCCACTCGGCCCTTGGCTGGAGGCCCTAGAGCACAGTAGCAGGCCACGGACATCTCTTGTTCCCTCCATGCTGCTTGCAGGCTGCACGTATCTCCACTGTCATCCTAGGAGGTGTCCACCCTACTGAGTACAGCAGTCTTCACTGAGAGGCAGTCTAGCACAGTGGGGACTGCAGAGCGAGACATTTAAGAGTGATGGTTCTAAAGGCATCAAGGTTCAGATGCCTTGAAAACTGCCTCTACCAATTAATAACCTGAGACCTTAAGCAAGTGATATAGTCTCTCTTCCCCCAGTCTTGGGTCATTGTGAGGCTTACATGAGCTAATATATAAAATCCATACTCAATACATATTACTTATTAATATAGGGTAGACTAGAAAACATAGGAAGTTTGCTCAAAATGCTTCCTCATGCCTTTAGGAAAATGCGGTTCCATCTAAGAATGTTTCACTTCAGTACCTTCCATCCACCCTTTCTGGACTCAATGTTGAGTCATTCAGCAAGCATCTGAACACTTTCTGTGCACAGTGGTAGACAAAAACATTTGAAGAGACAGTCGTAAAATATGTTCCCTAATTCTCAAAAAGTCAATCAAAAGAAGAGAATGCTACATAATGTCCTAAAACAAATGTGACCGTATCAGGAAGTATGGCATAGGCCTTCTGGTTTACTGGCATGGAGTCATACTTTAGATATAAATCATCTTTAAATTCAGGCTTCTTCACTTACTGGCTGTGTGACTCCAACTAAATGACTTAACTTCTATGAGCCTCAGTTTTCCAGTAGGGGAAACGAGAGGGGAAAGTTTCAAGGGTTATTGTAAAGACTGAGGTCATTTTAGAACAAAAGGGGTCTGGCCTATAGGAGGTGATTATTTAGTGGTAGCTTTCATCCTTACAGTATTTTCTGCTGTGAAATTTTATGATGGCTCCGAATATCCCACAAATTAAAGTCAAGATACCTCACATTCCAAGCTTTTGGACATCAGACCCCACCCACCTTTTTACCCATATTTTTTTACCGCTCGAACTTTGTAGCCCACATACGTAGAACGACTTGTGGTTTCCAAAACCTGGTATTACACATACCTGGCCTTTGCATCCAGTGTCCCCTCTGCTTAGATGACCCTTTCGGCCTCTTTTGCCTAATGAACTATCATTTTTTACATAACACATACATGTTTAAAGAAGAGTAATAAACATTTTTTTACCCCAAGATAAGAAACAGAAATAGAAGTCCCCTGAGCATCCCATTTTTTTTTTTAAATCAGCACTTCTGATATTTATATTTTAAAAGCATGGTGGAGGGGCACCTGGGTGGCTCAGTTACTTAAGCATCTGCCTTCTTCTCAGTTCATGATCCCAGGACCCTGGGATCAAGCCCCATGTCAGGCTCCCTGCTCAGTGAGGAGCCTGCTTCTCCCTCTACCTCAGCTCATGCTCTCTCTTGCTCTCTTTCTCAAATAGATAAGATCCTTAAAATAAAATAAGATAAAATAAAATAAAAACATGGCAGATAAAATCCTTATGTTTATGTAACAACTGTGCCGTGAAAAAACCAAGGAATTTAAATGTGGCATTAAAGCCATAAGGGCTCCTAGTCACTCTGCAGAAATGTTTTTAGCAATTAAATATTCAAATGCAGTTTGACTGATAGAATATTTTGGAGAAAAAATATTTCAATATTTTAAATTTAAGCATTTTTCCCCCTACTATGCATTGTTTCTTTTGAAAATCTACAGCATGATTCCTTTGTTTAAAATAAGTATGGTGGGCGTTTTTTGCTTGCCTTTTTGGGGGCATGGAGTTGGTGTCTTTTATGTTTTTCTTGACTGGTCATCGGGAGCCACTAGGTGGCAGAGGATGCTTTTTTTGATTACAGTGAGAAAACAAAAATCATCAACCCATGGCCTTGCAATTAGCAATTCTGGCTTATTGGCTGTATTTTAGTTACAACCACAATAATACCAAAACCACAGAGATTTATTGAATGATTACTGTATACCAGACTAAGCAATGCCTACACATTTTGCTATTTAATCCTCACAGCAGCTGGAGGAGGTCAGATTCAAACCAGGTTTGTTGGATTCCAGAGACTGAGGGATTAACAACTTCACAGACTCTCAGCACTGGGAGAATATTTAAATCTTTTTGGGAGGATTAACTATGATATAATTAGTTTTAGACATGTGTTGACTTCAGATATTTTCTAATATTTTAGATGTCACATTAATATCTGTGAGCTTAATCCTTCAAGACTACAAAAGGAAAAGTTTAAGGACTTTACGAGTGGGTAGGCCCAACCTCTTAACTCTTTTCCCATTTAACAACCATTTGAACCCAATTCCTATTCATCATGTTTAACCTATTCCCTCAAAACCTCCTTTCCATTATAATTATATGTCAAGAAAAGGCAATTTATGAATGAAAGCCAGTTTTCCATTGTTTTATAGATCTTTCTTTAACCAGTCAGGCTTGGCTTACCTGAGACGGCAAATGAAAAGATTCCTACAGACACCTTAGTATGAGAAAGGAGAGGCCTGGGGACCAGATGTTCTAGTGGCAAGAAGCCTCCAACCAAGCTTTGTCTCTACTTTTATTGGAGTCTTATCAATATACCAAGCACAAGCAGAAAACAAGGAGGCAAGGAGTTTGTGAAGTACATGACCATGTTTTTCTTCAAAACTTAAACATTTACTCCCTAGGTGAGAACCTTGAGCTGCAGTAAGAATCTGGCTGCTCTCAGCCAAGAAACTTAATATGAGGCCCAACATTGCAGGCACTCCTCTTGCTTTTCAGTTAGTCCCATCCAGGGAGGCATATACAAGTTAGATTTTGTCTATCCAGACACAGTGAATTCCCACACTAACCAAAAATTTTTAAGTTCCCTGCAACAGCATAATTGACAAGAACAATATTATCATGGTATCAGTGACCACATGTAGAAAATAAAGTGAACTCAAATGACACAGTCATTAATAGTTTTTGCAATCCAGTCTGTCATCTTCAGAAAACTACACCATATTCTAAAACCTCTAGCTGACATAAGGCATCAAAGAAGCATTTTTTAAAATTTCCTAAAGAACACTTAATAAGAGTCTTAAAGATATACACTGTAATGGGAAAAGGGAGAAACTATAGACACAATATTGGTTAACGTTAAGCTTTGTGGCGATGACAGCTGTTACATCAATCTGAAATAGGACGGTGATCGTGTAGATATTTCATAGGGCTATGGGTGGTCCTCCTTCAAATTGGTAAAGTTTTACTTAGTGTCTTTATCCTTGTGTTTCTTTTATATCTTTTCTTCTTTGGAAAAAGAAAAGATCAGAGAAGGGGAAGGTGTGAAAGTGATATCTTATACCTATACAATTGTTATTTATTTATTTATTTATTTAAAGATTATATTTATTTATTTGACAGAGAGAGAGATCACAATCAGGCAGAGAGGCAGGCAGAGAGAGAGAAGGAAACTGGCTCCTTGCTGAGCAGAGAGCCCGACTCGGGCCTCGATCCTGGGCCCTGAGATCATGACCTGAGCTGAAGGCAGAGGCTTAACCCACTGAGCAACCCAGGTGCCCTGCAGATGTTATTTAAATCAAAGAAGGAGAGCACCTCAGTCATTAAGCATCTGCCTTCGGCTCAGGTCATGATCCCAGAGCCCTGGCATCCAGCCAGGCATCGGGCTCCCTGCTCAGCGGGAAGCCTGCTTCTCCCTCTCTCACTCCCCCTGCTTCTATTCCCTCTCTCGCTGTGTTTCTCTCTGTCAAATAAATAAATAAAATCTTTAAAAATAAATTTTAAATCAAAGAAGGAGCATCATTAAATCTTCATGTTCTTGGACATGAAGGTAGGAGTGTAGCCAACAGAAAGAAGCTGGAATCTCATGTCTTTATTACTTGTTAAATTATGATATTATCCTCAAATCATCTAGAGTGAATGATGGTATTTTATATTACATTCATAAAATTCTTTACAGTTTAGAAGATGCTTTCAAAACCATCAGCTTATCCTTTGAAATAGGGAAGGGAGAGAAGGGAACAGATTAGAGTGGCAATTAGTAGTTCATTGGATGTTGGTAGTTTGTTAGATGTTAAATATGATACTTATTTGTATTATTGTTTAAACTAGATTTTACTGTTTTTTTATTTTTCATTTTGAAGATCTTCCAATTATAATAGGCAAAATGAAAATTCAAAAATAATACTCTTCTTTTGATTTCCTTTTAAATATTCAAACTTTATGTTGGTCAAACTTAAATATCTACTATGACTGTATATTTTAAATGTGCCAATAAGTTGTGAATGTATATAATGAGGAACTTTTCTAAAAACAAAACAAAATAGGTTAATAAAACTTTTAAGAATCCAATATCATAGGAATTTGGGAGGAAAAATTGCTATCACACTGATTATAAATTTTACTGACAACTTTTTAATATTACTATTTCCTTAAGCTAAAGAAATAAGCAGAAGTATGTTAGGAAGTAGCAGTTTATGGCTATTTACTGTCCCTTACTTGATTAATTGTTTTTTCATAAGTGGTTTACAAGCTTCTTTTTTCCTTTCTTTTTTTTTTTAGGAGATCATGATTACCTATCGCAATTTTGAGAGACTTCTTATGTCAAAAGAAATCTCTCTTCTAATTGTACAATTTTAAATATCATGCATTTAGAATGTAATTATACTGCATAATATTATTTTAGCCTACTTATTTCCTCTAGCTGTTAGATAATATTCTACTCTATCCATTAATCGTTAGGAAGAGATTATTGCCTACATTTTTGTGTCTTGCACGATTTCTGTCTGTATGATTATGCAGTAAATCCTATGAGTCAGACATTTTATATATTTATACCATTCTCTCTTTCTCTGAATCTCTATAATGCCTTTTTAAAAAATATTTTATTTATTTATTTGACAGAGAGAGATCACAAGTAGGCAGAGAGGCAGGCAGAGAGAAAGGAGGAAGCAGGATCCCTGCTGAGCAGAGAGTCTGATGCAGGCCTCATCCCAGGACCCTGAGATCATGACCTGAGCAGAAAGCAGAGGCTTTAACCCACTGAGCCACCCAGGCGCCCCTGTAATGCCTTTTGTCTTCCTACTAAAAATGGCTATTTTTAGTTACCCAATACACATTAGGAGCCATCTCTCCATTGAAAATAGTAGTGTAGTTTTAACAAACAGAGGCAGCCTTGGCAAAGTATCAAAGATTAAAAATTTCATGTTGTGAAAGACTGCTTCCTCTTTCCCAATATACTAGAGTGAGTTGGGCTAGCTGCTACAACAATCAAATCTCAAAATGTCAGTAGCTTAACACAATTGAAGTGAATTTTTTGCTCTTAAGAAAAGTCTAGTGAGGATGTTCTGGATGGAGGACAACCTTCAGTGTAGCCACTCAGGGAAGCTATCTCCCTCCTGCGCATGGCTCTACCATCTGCCAGGACCTCAGACTTCTCGCTGGATCCTCTGCATCCAGCTGGCAAATAGGGAATGAGAAGATGTGGAGAATCACACAGGAAGTTTGTAGGATGGGCCTGGAAATGGTCAACATGGTTTGGCCCTCATTCCATTGCCTATAACTTGAGTGGTATGCAAGGGAGGCTGGGAGATGTTGTTTAGCATTTGACAGAGGGAAAGGGAAAGGTTTTGTTGAACGTGTGGCAGTCCTTGCCGAGTCCATGGTAGTAATCCTATGAAAGAAGTTACTTTCAGCAACTCTCACATCTACCTTGTGCAGAAGCAATTTGAGTTTAGGACTGCAAGGTTTTCAAGCCATGTTGTTGCCCTGATGTCATTGCCTAATCTTTGAACCTTTAGAGTAGACTCTAGTGAAATTTGTCACTGAGAGGCCTCATATGTTATGTGGCTCTCAGAGGCTTTAGAGCAGACAGTGGTTGGGTAGAGGCATGAGAGAGGGAACAGTGACATTCAGTAGCTAAAGCAAGGGCTCAGATTTACCGGACTCCACTGAAGACAGTGCCCAATGCCATAATGAGAGCTCTCCTGCAATCTTTCCAGCTCTCCTCTGAATCCATTTTCCAGTGCCTCTAGCACGACCTGGCCTCCACCTCTGAGAGCCAGAGAACTCATGATCGATGTGGCCAATATTCGTTAGTAGAATGAAAACTGAAAGATTGGACAAGAAAATTAGTAAGGTTATAGGTTTGTTATGCAAATGCATTTTGTATAATGTATAGTGCAAATGTATAATGCATAGTTTAGTGATATTTGCAATAGATTAAGACATTGTTTTTAGCCTTATGCCATGAAGGACACTTGAGCCTAGCACTGAATTTGGTAATTGGGTTGTTGGTTGTTAAAAATTACATCTAAGAGTATTGATTACCTTTTTAATCTTTGAAACTGACTGAATGTAAATTTGATTTGATGGCTGAAATTTGAATATGTCATAAAGGGCTGTAACCTCTTTTATGGGGATTAAGAGAACCTCTTCTGTTAACTTGTTTTATTGTTGTTACCATGGAGACCACAGGAGAGCATAAATGTATAAATTCGTAACCCAAATGAATTAACCTCCAAACAATGAATGTTCTTGTATTTTATTTGCTTCAAATGGTTTTTGAAATGATTTACATTTTTGTCAAAAATGAATATGGATTTTTTTTTTACTTGCCTGAGTTTCATAAATATGCAGCCCAGGATCATAGATTATAAATATAAAATTAATTCACTGAAATATTCATTTTATGAGCCTAAAGTTATGATTTAGTTCATCACAAAATGTCATAGCAAAAAAAGGAGTTTAATGGTATCACTGTTTTTATAGTTACAGATCATTAAAATGTGCAGTTATAATGAAAAATCTTATACATAATGTCAAGATTAATGTTAATATTCTGTTCAAAATTACCTCATATTCTATAGGACATCTATTATTCTGTTCTAAATCTCAGCATAATAATTATTATTTCAAAGCATATACATAAAATAAGAACCACTAAACTCATGCCAGAAAGTAATTATTGTCAGTGTACTGTTAGTAATGGTTATGACCAGCAATATTTAATCAATTCTCATAATAGTCTCTTTGTTTGAATGGTAACATTTTCTTTTCCTAAATATTGTGTCTTTCTCATTTGGAATTATGACTGACTCTGTAATCTCTATGAGGATTCTAGAGAAAATATGGATTTAGCTAAATGACTATTATGAGTCTATAAACTCATTCATCTTAGCCAGAAATGACTTCCATAAATTTAAGAAGAGTAACTTTGTATTGCTATTCTCCCCAAAGAATATTTCACAAGATTCTGCAGATTAGCCTGAGTTCTTCACACATCCTCCTGCTGGCATGCAGAGGAGAGAAGAAGCAGTCCTTTTAGCTTCTTGGGGTGTCCTTCTAACCAGTCTTCTACCCATGAGGCTGGAGAATCATCCACTTGTCACTAAAATTTTCCTCCCCGCTAAAGATCTGCAAAATAGTTTTTGCGCAAGGAGTAATTAGAATGTAAATAGAGGTGAATTTGGGGCCCCTGGGGGCTGTTGTAAAACTCACTTCCCCATTAGAGAAGCAGGAAAGCTTTGGAGCCTTAATTTGCTATCCCAGTTCAGCCATTCACAAATTGTGGAACTTAAGGCAAACCACTAAACTTTTACTGAACTCTGTTCCTCAGTTTCCTCTTAATGTAAAATGGAGATAAGAGGAGTACTTACTTCACAAGCAGCGGTGTGAGGGTTTACGTCTGTTTGCAAAATCCATTTCTTAAATTTTCGGAAATTTTGCATGTCACTAATAAACACAGTCCCTATTAAAAATTAAATGATATAACTTAATAAATGAGTCATGTTAAGTCACTCATCACTTCTTACTTGTTTTACTGCATTTTACCATTTTCTATGTTTTCTGAGTTACTTATATCTGTTGTATCTATACTGTATCTTGTATCTACCCCAAAGCATATAATGGTGGCTGCTGCAAATTTCTACCCAATTGCTATGTTCAGTGACATTAGATTTGTTGCTTGACATTGGCCTTGGTGGCAGAGTATTTACCCATGGAAATTGATTGACAAATGCTACTAATCAGGCTTTTTTAGAGAGAGCTAGTTGCTAAGCATTTATCAGTACACCAGGATGTCACTCTTTATAGTGTTTTTAGGGTTTGTCATCCTAAAAAAAAAATTGTTAAATGTGTGTTATTAAATATATAATATATAGTAAAATGTAAATATATTAGATTTGTGATGTACATATGAAAACAAAATAGCATGATGGACACTGCTTTCAAAATGAGTTAGCCATTAGTATTCCTGAGTTGTGTTTATCATCTATGTTCTTTCCTCCCTTACTCCTTCAGTTCTATTTCTTTCCCTTCCCTCAGCTCCAAACGTGAAACACAGGGTGTGGGAGATATGACGATGATTGGCAATCCTTCTAGTTCCATTTCTTTCCTCCTAATGTGTATTAACTTGACTTTCACCCCAACCCCACCAGATCAGAGACTACATATATCTGATTTAGCACTGGATCCCAAGCACTAAACAAGAGCCTGCCAAGTAGCAGCCTCAGATAATCCCAGCTTTGTAGATTCACCTGGGGGCTAGCCAGGAGAGAGTTCTAGAAAGTCAAAGCTGCAGTTAGAACTGCTGCATGTCAACACAGTTGTCCTCCCCAGACTACTCCCAAGATTCACTTGAAAGGTTTTAGAAAATGTCCTACAAGGGAACCTGGGTGGTTCAGTCATTAAGCATCTGCCTTCAACTCAGGTCATGATCCTGGAGTGCTGGGATCAAAGCCCTGGGATTGAGCCCTGCACAGGGCTCCCAGCTCAGTGGGAAGCCTGCTTCTCCCTCTCCCACTCCCCCTGCTTGTGTTCCCTCTCTCACTGTCTCTTTCTCCTTGTGTTAAATAAATAAATAAACAAAATATTGAAAAAAGAAAGAGAGAAAAAAGAAACTGCCCTACAGAGTAGATTTGTTTAAAATGACCTGAGGACACTGTAAACAACTGTAGATGAGTCTGGGAAGAAGTATGCAAATATAATGACTTACTAAGATTTTTCATTTGTCCTCAATTCTGGCAGCCCTTCATCTCTGCACTTTGTCCTCTATTTTATATGTCTAGTCAAGAGCTTTTTGAGGTGGTGATTGCTGTCAAACAGGCTCTGGTTTCGAGAATCAGATATTCAATCTGTTTGTCAATCTAATGACCTTCTTTAGTGCATTTTACAATTAGCATTCCCTCTGCCCTGTGGCCTAATTCAGTTTTCATTAATTTGTCTTTTAATGAAGAACTTCGAGTTTTAGTTTGTACCGTGTCTTAGCTGTGTTCTATTTTAAATTGTAGGTTACCATTTTGTCCTAATTCAAACTAACAGTAAGACCTGAATTCTGAGTTGCAGTTGAGTATGTAGAAATGCTGACTTGCTAGGGTATAGCTAACTATAATTATACTTTTAGTAAACAGAGTCATTTATAGATTCTAAAATTTAGAGAGAACTATCCAAGGGATTTTTATGCATGACTTTTGCCACAATTCCCAGTGATCGCCCTAGTGTTCTTGATGATCAAAATAGTTCAAGGATCCATAACTGGCTCTTCTGTTTGTGCCACCCAGGCTAATTTAGCTAAATATGCAAACCTGTGTCTTCAAATATTTGCAGATTTAAAAAAATGGAATTCTAAGGTAAGAATTTTTTTTTAGAGACCTAGTCCTTTAGAAGTTTAAAAAAGAAAAACTTTTATCTCAATTTTGCTGCTCAGATCATCTTAAATATTCTATGGAATGGCATTAACCCACCATCGGGGACTATGTGGTTGCTTTTTAGGTGAAAGGTGGACCTCCGCAGGGCTAAATTATTTGTTTAATGCAGCCCCTGCTATTGTCCCAGCTGCAAAGCAGATGGTACAGTGAGCTGAGGGCAGAAATGGAGGGCATTCCATCTGCTTATATGCCACAACACACACTCTCTTGCTCTACTGGGGTCTCAGAAACATTCTCTTCCATTTCTACCTCCCCAACTCCCAATAGACACATGAAATATTAATTTGTATGTATGTGTAATAAAAGATCACAGAATGACTTCCACACAAAGTTGAAAAAAATTCCTTGAGTTTAGGGAGAAGGCCTGGGTTAGAAGTCCCCTAAAGAACAGGTGTTACAGTGTGTTTGAATAGTGGACCATCTGCTAGGCTATGGGAACCTGCTGGGTACAGCTGGCTGCCTGACACATAAGAATGTTACTGATTAATATAAAATATGAAATATGTTAACACCATAGTTGTAGGAAATGGTGTCCAAAGTGATATGAAGCTGAAATTAGAAAGATAGGTCCATAACTTGTTGGTTCTGCTTGGTGGGGCCTAATGTGAGATTCAGTGTGTCATATTTGGAGTATAAGTAATACCCATTCCATTCACTTATTACTTTTTATTACATATCATGAAGATCCAATGACATTAATCTTTCAAAATGTAAAATATCCTCCTCTATAAAATACAGTGCAATCAAGCAATATTCTACCTGAAGGCACATCTCCCAGAGATCAGATTCTCTCTTTAGTAAAAGATTCTTCTATCTTAACCCAGATTTTTTTTTTTATTAGTATCACTGGAATTCAGTATTCTCTTTCATGAATGTAGTATATACCCAAAATGCATTACTTTGTCTTGGCTTCCTTTGAATGACATTTCTGTCTCACAGAAGTTATTCATATTTGTGAGGAAAGTAGGTGTAGAACCATTTGCAGCCATTATATCTCTCTTTGAAATATGTTTTGTGTTATCTGAGTGATCTGTCTACTGCTCTTACATCTTTCAAACTGACTGGGAAAATACTAGTAGTACTCTCCATCTTGAAATATGGTTGATAGAAACTGAAGGAAACACTTTACAACTCCTAGGGAAAATGTTATAATCAGATTATAATTTCCCTTTCTGAAGGGAAAATGCCATTGAGACATAGGAAATAGGCTGGGAGATAACTGAGCTCAGGAATAATGGGATCTGTAATATGTTGACAGCTCTTGGTAATCTTCAGTGAAACTAGAAAACCTCTTCTTCATGAAAGAGCTCATGAAAACAGAGCCAGGTTCTCTGTATTTTCCTTTGTTGGCTCTCCGGCTCATAGGAATGACACAAGTGAATCATAACGATGTTCTAATAGTCTTAGAAAGCAGAAGCATCATTGGTAATATTGTTGGTTAATGCACATTTATTGCAAGTTCCATCTCAAAACTCAAGTCATTGTCTAGGGCTTCACTTCTCCTTCTTGCAAACAATATAGGAGCTGAGATCAGACCCCTGGGGTTCTGGCAAGTTGGAGGGATCTTTTGCCTTTCTATTCAGATGTTTTGTGCTCTCCTGTTTCATCATCCTGAGCCTCAAGACACAGTTGGTCTGGGCCTTTGGGAAGCAGTCTGGGCCTTTGGAATGGACAGATATGGTAGAAAAACGGGAGACAGACAGCATGGGCCCAGCAGCCACTGTCCATGGGAAGAACCCATCCTGATCCTGGACAGGAGAGAAGGAGAGTTCTTGCAGTCAGACCAGAGAGGAAGCCCTATTTATATGTACACAAAGTCTATCTATTCTGATAGATACTGGCACATTAACAACTCCCTGCATAAATTAAAATCCAAACTCCCATCTTGGAACACTGGGGAAAAAAATTTAACAATAAAAAAATAAAATTTAAAAAAAAAATCCAAACTCCCAAACAAAAGATCTGCTCCTCTTCACAGAGGGCTTCAGTCTGGCAGCAAATCAGTGGGCTTCCCCTTGCAGCATCAGCCTGTGATGACAGTTTGCATTCAAGATAATTGCCATTCATAAGAAGTAAACGAACAGTTTAAAGATTTGTTAGATGCTCCTTTGTGAGATGATGTGATGCAACAGAAATTCTGGTTCACCCTGATGAAATGCAAGAATTATTAAAATTAGATAAACTAAAATAGTTCTAAAAACAAAAACAAAAAAATTTTAAGATGTTGCATGCATCTTGCTAAGGACAGAAACCTGAGCTGTGTTCATAGGAGGTATTTTTTACAAAAGTAGAGAGATATATAAAAATAGAAACTTGAACAGTGGCTCAACCCCAATTTTATATCATTTGGACTGAGAACAAATTGTGCCACATCTATCATTAGAAAAGAATATATCCTGCCTGAGTGGGAGAATGGGTAAAAGTGATTTATGAGGTACTTTTGAAGAAAACATTCTGGAAAACAAATGAGAGGCAATCAATGAAACTGCTATAAAAGGTGACTGTTAGAATTCAGGAATGGACCCTGTAAAGTGACACATGAGCATAAGATGAATAGCTAAGAGAATTTACAGTCGATACTCATCTCAGGCTCTTTGTATTCAAATGACCTTAACTAAGTAAGCCTCTGCTCTTTCATTTTCCCAACATATGTAAACTGTAGATGCCAGTGACCTACACTTGAAGCCATTTCATCTTTGTATGTGTTCAAGAAGCAACAAAATTCTCAAAGAAAAATCACCCACTAAAAGGAGGTCTCTTGGCTACCTAGAACCTTTGAGTTTAGAAACACTGAGTCCTATGAACTGATGTCTAAGGAGATGGTAATGTTTATTAATCTGGAAGCTAGTGCCATCTGCTAGCACTGACTCCTGGGATAACACAAAAGGTGTGCTTGCTTTACATTACCTATTGAATGTAGGAAAAGCAGAGTATATCTCCATTTTTCAAGACGGGCTGCAGTGATAATGGTCCCTGGGCAGAGTAGATGTGATCCTTCATCACATCCCTTCTCTCCAGCCACCTCCAGACCATGTGGCCCCCAGTACAGACTATGTTAATATGGTATTAAAAGCAGCAAAGAGTAAGAAAGAACAAGCGCCAGTAGGGGACAGAGACTGCACTTCTCTTCACCATATGATTTGTCCCTACTCTTTTCTTTTTTTTTTTTTTTATATTTTATTTATTTATTTGACAGAGAGAGAGATCACAAGTAGGCAAAAAGGCAGGCAGAGAGAGAGGAGGAAGCAGGCTCCCTGCTGAGCAGGGAGCCGGACGCGGGCCTCAATCCCAGGACCCTGAGATCATGACCTGAGCTGAAGGCAGAGGCTTTACCCACTGAGCCACCCAGGCGCCCAATTTGCCCCTACTCTTGACCTGCCTTTGGCATGGTTCCTCCTGGAGAAGACTGGCTGGACCAGAGCAGCAGGTGGGTCTGGGCTTCCCAGCCCTCTGCTGTGTTATGGGCTAGATATTGGGAGGCATTCATTCCAAAAAGAGGTGCACATTGTTCCCACCATGGCTTTAAGAGATCTCCACTCTTCCTTACTTCTACTGAGAGGGGACTGCTGTGCTCACATACTGCTGAAACCAGGGAACACACACAGGTAGCTATAAGCTGCCCACCAATATGCTTGCCATGCTCATGAGTCTACCATTTCTGTCTTAATAATAACTTAAAAAGAATGCTCTATGCAGAAATTGTTTAGCCAAGAAAAATGGACATTTCTTTCTCATGGAAAAAGAAATGAGTGCTGGACTTCAAATGTGATAAATGAATGAACTGGCTCAGTCATTAATTTTTCTTATGTAGAGGGACTCCTGGGTGGCACAGTCAGTTGTGTGACCAACTCTTGGTTTTAGCTCAGGTCCTGATCTCAGGGTTATTAGATCAAGCCCCAAGTCAAGCTCTGTGCTCAGCATGGAGTCTGCTTCGGATTTTCCCTTCCTCTGCCCCTCCTGCTCATGTTCTGTCTCTCTCAAATAAATAAATCGATCTTCTAAATAAATAAATAAATAAATAGATGACAAAGGATATTTATATGATTAAACTTAGTTTTCATTGACACTTCTTTCTGTTTGGAATTTTCACAAAAAAGTGAAATATATATATAGTATATTGATATTTGGTATATTGCTATAATATATTCAAAATGTATTTTATTAAACTTTATAAAAGTTCCATACAAATTGTATGATTTTTCTATAAATATAATAAGTGTGATAAAAATATACAATCATTTATACTTAGTTCATACCAAATAACAGTGACAAATAGCAATTAATCAAGAGAAATATTAAATAGGGTTACCATCATTCAATGAGATACTATATAAAATATTTATATACTGCATTCAATCCAAGTTTATAGGGATAAAGCTGGACTCATTTAAAGGTTTAGTTTTCAAAAACAAAAATAAAGCAAACAGAAAAAGGAATAAAAATAGATATTAAGGGCACCTGGGGGACTCAGTTGGTTGAGCAACTGCCTTCGGCTCAGGTCATGATCCCGGAGACCCAGGATTGAGTCCCATCGGGCTCCCTGCTCGGCGGGAGGCCTGCTTCTCCCTCTCTCACTCCCCCTGCTTGTGTTCCCTCTCTGGCTGTGTTTCTGTCTGTCAAATAAATAAAAAATCTTTAAAAAAATTTAAAAACAGAGAAGAACTGAGATTTTATGTATCAAAATTGAGCAAGATTATATAGGAATTCCAGAGTCCCTGGTCACAGTATCTAAAATCCAAACTTTCTTCTTTTTTAAAATTTTTAATTAGCATATAATGTTTGTTTCTGGGGTATAGGTTTGTGTTTCATCAGTCTTACACAATCCATAGCACTCACCACAGCACATACCCTCCTCAATGTCATCACCCAGCCACCCCATCCCTCCCACCCCCCTCTATTCCAGAAATCCTCAGTTTGTCTCCTGAGATCAATAGTCTCTTAATGGTTTGTCTCTCTCTCTGGTTTCATCCTATTTCATTTTTTCCTCTCTTCCCCCATGATCCTTTGCCTTGTTTCTCAAATTCCACGTATCAGCGAGGTCATATGATAATTGTCTTTCCCTAACTGACTTATTTCGCTTAGCATGATAGCTTCTAGTTCCATCCACATCGTTGCAAATGGCAGGATTTCATTTTGATGGCTGTATAATATTCCATTGTATATATGTACCATATCATTTTATCCATTCATTTGTTGATAGACATCTAGGCTCTTTCCATAGTTTGGCTATTGTGGACATTGCTGCTATAAACATTGCGGTTCATGTGCCCCTTCAGATCACTACATTTGTACCTTTAGGGTAAATACCCAGTAGTGCAATTGCTGAGTTGAAAGGTAACTCTATTTTCAAACTTTTTGAGGAATCTCCATACTGTTTTCCAGAGTGGCTGCACCAGTTTGCATTCCCACCAACAGTGTAAGAGGGTTCCCCTTTCTCCGCATCCTCGCCAGCACCTGTTGTTTCCTGTCTGGTTAATTTTAGCTATTCTGACTGATGTGAGGTGGTATCTCATTGTGGTTTTGATTTGTATTTCCCTGATACCAGGTGATGTTGAGCACTTTTTCATGTGTCTGTGGCCATTTGGATGTCTTCTTTGCAGAAATGTCTATTCATGTCTTTGCCCATTTTTTGATTGGTTTATTTGTTCTTTGGGTATTGAGTTTTTGGATTTGGATACTAGCCCTTTATCTGATATGTCATTTGCAAATATCTTCTCCCATCCTGTCAGATGTCTTTTGATTTTGTTGACTGTTTCCTTTGCTGTGCAAAAGCTTTTGATCTTGATGAAGTCCCAATAGTTCATTTTTGCCCTTGCCTCCCTTGTCTTTGGGTGTGTTTCTAGGAAGAAATTGCTGCAGCTGAGGTCAAGGAGGTTGCTGCCTGTATTCTCCTCAAGGATTTTGATGGATTCCTGTCTCACACTGAGGTCTTTCATCCATTTTGAGTCTGTTTTTGTGTGTGGTGTAAGGAAATGGTCCAGTTTCATCCTTCTGTATGTGGCTGTCCAGTTTTCCCAACACCTTTTGTTGAAGAGATTATCTTTTTTCCATTGGACATTCTTTCCTGCTTTGTTGAAGATTAGTTGGCCCTAGAGTTGAGGGTCCATTTATAGGCTCTCTATTCTGTTCCAATGATCTATGTGTCTGCTTTTGTGCCAGTACCATACTGTCTTGATGATTATAGCTTTGTAATAGAGCTTAAAGTCTGAAATTGTGAAGGTGCCAGCTCTGGTTTTCTTTTTCAATATTCCTCTGGCTATTTGGGATCTTTTGTAGTTCCATATAAATTTTAAGATTATTTGTTTCATTTCTTTGAAAAAAGTTGATGGCATTTTGATAGGGATTGCATTAAATGTGTAGATTGCTTTAGGTAGCATAGACATTTTCACAGTATTTGTTCTTCCAACTTATGATCATGGACCGTTATTCCATTTCTTTGCATCCTCCTCAATTTCTTTCCTTAGTATTTTATAGAAAAACCAACCTTTCCACTACACTAGTATTTGAACCTATATATTTTTTTCTTACAGTATATATAGAGAAATCCCATATAAATTTCATTTGTAGAGCCTCAAATAACAATTAACTGATGACAATTACCAATAATTTGTTACATCTTAGATTTCAGTATCTTTGGGGGAAGAAGGAAAATTACACAGTAGTTTATTCTGTCATTTAATGCCAAATTAGAATATCCTGTTAAGGTTCTTTAGTTAATGGGAAGAAAGGATCCTATATTTTATGTTCAGTAGATTATGCTGCATACTTTTAAAATCATTTTCTTAAAATTCCATAAGTTATGATAAATGAAAATATTATACTACATACATGTTGACAGAGTCTGTGGAGACCTATCAGCCATTTGAAACTTAGTTCTGAAAAGCTTTTTCAGCTCACCCACACTTCACCTCACCATGGATAATTAGCAGGTGAGCTGGTAAAATCTACATTCACCCACTCGCCATTTTTACAGATCTTTTTTTGATACAACATGGTGTTTATTGGTAAGAGAAATGTTCCCTCTGGAAATAATACATGAGAAACCATCAAAAAGTATTAACTACAGGGGAGTATTGGATTACAGAAAGGAAATCTTAGAGATTTAAAGTCTTCCATGGAAGATAAACTCTCAGGAGACACAGCCACCTCCACCATCTTTATTTCCTTCTGTCTCTTCTCACAAGTTCTTGCTTTGATTTTTCCATCAGAAGGGTCCTACTTTGCCACCTGTGTTATATAGATGGGTAGAGAAAGTCCAGCAACTTTCAAGTTCAATCAGAAAACTCTCAAGTAGTTGTGAATATATATCCCATACATTGTCCTACAGCACCATGTTACCAAAGTCATTCTTGAAAGAAGGAGCAGAGGGTACCTGGTGGCTCAGTCTGTTGAGCGCCTGACTTTTGGTTTCTGCTCAGGTCATGATCTCAGGGTCCTGGGAGAGAGCCCCAGTTGGGCTCCCTGTGCAGTGGGGAGTCTGCTTGTCGCCCTCTCCTTTTGCCCCTCCCCCTCCCAAGCACATGTGCATGCTCTCTCTTTCCCCAAAAAATAAGTCTTTAAAAAGAAAAAAAAAGAAAGAAGTTATATAAAGGGATTCAGTGATCACCTGAAAACCTCAAGCTAGGCACACAAAGAATTTCATGGAGGCAAGACTGATTATACATTGAAACTGGCTGTTGAATAAGTTCATGAGATAGCGATCTAATAGAAGTCATTTTTTAAGGTAAGTTTTATTAAAAATATGACAGTGTTTTATGACATAGTAGCAGCTTGACTACAAGCAGAACACTGGATAATGGTTTATCAGATCAAAAGTGGTATTTTGCAGTAAATATGATTATGTAAAAAATATCTCTGATTCCCTTTTTCAAAAAGCTAGTAAAACCTGCCTATGTTCATAAAAGACATTCTAATCATAAAGCATTTGTACCCTGATAGACCTCCATTTTTTAGCCCAGTTGACTGCTGAATGATTGGAACAATGGATTTTTCAAACTGTTTTTTAAACATAATAGATTCAAAAAAGAAAAAAAAATCCTTTTTACCATAGGCAAGGATATCTAGCATTCCTCAGACTTAAATTTATTCCCATCTATTTTTTATTCATCTAGTCCATTCATTTGCCAAAGGATTATTTCCTAATACACCATAAAGTATGAAATGAATGGATAAATAATGAAGTGAAGATGACTAATAATTATACCCCGTAATATCTATCATAGAAATTATAAAAGTCACAGATTTAAAATCCCCTGCAAGATAAACATTCCTACCTTCTCCAGTATGTTCTTCTACAGAGAAAATTAACACTGTGGAGCTATGTTACTACTTTAGTCATGACTGGTGGCATTTTTGAAAAGGAAATGCCAAACTGTTTTAAGAAGATACCAGACAACAGAAGAACCAAGGGAAAATGAGGACTAAAATTGGGGTAGAAAGAAATCCCTGTCACTAAGATATTGATGCTTTCATTCATCTTCTAATTATTTCTATCAGAAATGTCTTCCATTATACACTGCCTTAGTCATCTCAGTTATCACTGCTCTGGAATTAACACTGAATTCCCTCCTACTCTTTTCTGCACATTATCATCCATATAGTACTAATTTTATTCTTGGTATCCTTCCAATTACCCAGTTTCTGCCCTATGGAAGAAGTCAAGGAGAGTACTCTTCCCTAGGAATTATCTGGTTCCAATCTATTGCCTTCAGGTAAACAAATAATGAAGCCAGCCATCCAGACATTCACCTCTTGATCTTCTTCATACTTATAAGCTCCACACTGGGAGAACCATATTAAGTTTATTCCAGGATAGGATCTGATGTTCAAAATTGTGCTAACATAACATGCTATGTTCCAATACAGTCAGCTTCAGTGACTTCTAGTCCATTCTTAAGCCCAGCCATTTGGTATGTTTTTAGATTCACAGATTTATTCACCATCTTGTTTAATCAAGAGACTTTCGTGTGTATCTTGTATTTCAACAGGAAACATAAATTAATTTTCTCAAAGTATATGGAGTAAAGAATAATTTAAAAAATATTTCACATTGTGAGGCACCTGGGTGGTTAAGCGGTTAAGTATCTGACTTCTGCTCATATCATGATCTCAGGGTCCTAGGATTGAACCCTGCACTGGACTCCCTGCTCAATGGGGAGTGTGCTTCTCCTTTTCCCTCTGCCCCTCCCCCTACTCCTGATCGATCAATCTCTCTCTCTCTCTCTCTGTCTCTCTCTCTCTCAGAAATAAATAATACCTTATTTTTAAAGATTTATTTATTTATTTATTTATTTATTTACTTACTTATTTATTTATTTGAGAGAGAGTGTACAAGCAAGAGGAGCAGCAGAGGGAGAGGCTGAAGTGAGGAACCTGATGCAGAGCCCATCCCAGGACCCCAGGATCATGACCTGAATCAAAGGCAGACACCTAACTGACTGAACCCCCTAGGCACCCCAATAAATAAAATCTTAAAAAAAAATTGTCACATTGTTACAGATCAGTAGTTCTGTGAAATACAAAGAGAATTAATTACTAGAAGATAATACTGGATATCAGCAAAATCAAATTGCTATAAGAAACAGCTAAGATCTTACTCTTAATTTCTATACTTACCTTGTCATGAATCAGCATCATAAAATAGACCATGTCTTGCATAGTACTATTCTCGAATATTCTTGTGACTTTATTTCAGCCTTTTGTCATGTGTGGGCATCACTGTCATGCTGAGAAGAAGGGAGGTGGGAGCAGACCACCTAGGCAAGTGCAATAGAATTGTATTGTCTGTAGAAGATTTTTAAACAATCATAAAACTGATTAAAAATCAGTCCGATTTTGGTTGTTGTTATTCACCATTTGATCATTGACAGTTCTAAGCAATGTCAGCGATAAAGTCTCCCTGAAAAAGATACTTCTCTCCCCCAGAAAATCTTTTCCACATACACACAACCTACTGTTTGTACTGCGGTCAATTTGGGGACTATATCATACATGGTCTTTAGTTTCTCCACACTCTGTGTTAACCAAATAGAGTATACTCTTTTATTAAGAGTCTGACCAATTCAGAAAATACTGGAAGACTTATTCTTGACTCTTCAGCCATCAAATTTCTTCCACAGATCCCTGTTTTTTAACAGTATTTTAAACAATCGTACTGTCATTGCTAATTAATATTTGGTTTTTGAGATCAAATCTTAGTTCTTTTTTTCTCCAGCATTTAGCCTAAACCTATATTTCTGTAGGTTTAATCTACAGAATCAGATTTGGAGGGGAGATATTTCTTTTTATCTCCTGTAATTAAACCATGGGATTCTCTCTCTTCTAAAATCTACCTGTCATTGAATTAGTCTTATAGTTGTTCTAAGTCAATATTAAAATAGTTTCTGCCTCCTGGAGTCAGAAATGACACAATATCAGGTTAGGTTCCCTAACAGCAGAGCCTGCCATAGGCGCTTGGGTCAAAGGTTTTACTAAGGGAAAGTTCTTCAGGAAAAAAATCTGTTAAGGGAGGAGGGAAGCAGGATGGGAGTAGGGAGAGTTGAGCAAGGATATATCTCAGGTAGTCTTGCTTTGGCCTGATTCATTACTCGTTTGTGTGTGTGTGTGTGTGTGTGTGTGTGTGTGTGTGAAGATTGAGGTGGGGAGGGAGTGCTCTGGAGTAATATCACATAGGGTTGTCCTGCCTATAACAGACTATAATTGTCTGTCCCCAGGAAGGGAGTAAATAACCTCCCATACATCCTAGCCATGGGACTCGATGAAGGCAGAATGTATGTGCCTAAGTCTAGTATAGGTCATCTGAGTGGAACCAGCAGCATCTCCCACAGTTTATCCTTTTCAGTGCTTAGATACACTGGCTTCCCACATTAAGTTCATTCCAGCTAGATACAACTTCTCCAGGATTCTAGTTGGTCACAATTTCTTTGGAAGCTTCTACAAGGAAGTTTAGAGGAAGAAAGCAGTTTTCTATTGCAGCATTGGTCCCTAGCTATAAATGATGTTCATTACCACCCTCCTTTACCACTGATTCTAGGCTTCCCCTCATCTGTGGCTAGTACTTTTACTAAGTGAGTTGCTTCCTGGTATGCCCTAGATCCACAACATGAAGGGTCTGGGCTCCAGACTGTTTTATGCATGCCCATTTTTGGTTTAACTTGGCTGTCGGAGAACCACAGCATGCCTTGGTAGATCACCTGAATACCAAATATATTCCTTCCACCCCTATTTGTTTCAGGCTTACCTCCTCATAATGAGCAGGGTCAACTATATCTGGCCATATGAGAACTCTTGTGTATGTCTGCTGGTCTACTGGCACAAGGAGCTTTAAGTGACCAGACGGCAGCCATAGCAATAAGTTTAGTGGGTATCTTGATATATTCCCTATTGGAAGCATCCTCTTTATGTGAAGAACTTTGAGACCTATAGTGCCCAAAGTAGAGAATGGGAAGCACAAAGTCCCCAAGTGGGTTGTTGGTAATAGTAGAGAGCAGTGCTGTTCCTACTGCTGTTCCTTGGCTTCCTACCCCATATGGTCACCCTGTTTGGGACATAGTACTATAAAATGGCTTTTGATTTACATCCTGAAGGATAGCACCCCCTCATCAAAGAGCACCTACCTCCAGTCTGGCATCAGCTATGCCTCCTAATGTCTTTTCATGACAGAAAGAGAGAGAATGAAGCAGGCTCCCTGTTGAGTGCAGGCCCCGATGTAGGGCTTGATCCCACGACCCTGAGATCATGACCTGAGCCAAAATCAAAAGTTGGATGCTCCGTTGGCTGAGCCACACTGATGCCCCATGTTAAATTACCTGTATTATAATGGACAGTATATGAAATTCCTTGAGTATAAAAATTACACACGAAGTAATCACAAAGGCCATATGTGATAGATAAGAATCACCTTTAGAAGTAGTTTTTTAATTTCCATTCCACAACTCAACACCATAATAATTGCACTTTTCATTTTATTATTCCATATAATCCTGGAAATACTTCAGTTTTAAAAGAAAAAGACAAGGGAAAACTTTCTCAAATGAAGTACATCTGCTGTAATAATTGCGTTTTCACCATTAGTGGTGAAAGTATACCCTTATCTCCTTGGCCTTAGAGCTGGAAATAGAAATTGAACTATAGTTACTTCTAGTAGACCACTCACATAATAAAAACAAAAGCATATTTTAAAGTGGGTTAAGTAGGGCCACCGGATAAAATATAGTTTGTCCAGTTAATTTTGAGTTTCAGATAAGCAATGAATACTTTTAGCTTAAGTATGTCCCGGACATTACATGGGACATACTTATACTAAAAAATTATTTGCTGTTTATCTGAAACTCAGACTTAACAGTGTGTCCTATATTTTTGTCTGCTAAATCTGGCAACCCTAGATAAAAAGAGAAACCAAAAAAGTTCTTGTCTATTTGTTTTTCTAAAGCCTCAGAACAATCCCAACTACTTTACCCAAGAAAGAACCAGATAAGAATAAGTGGCATTGGGGTCACTTGGGTGGCTCAGTCAGTTGGGCATCAGATTCTTGGTTTGGGCTTGGGTCCTGATCTCAGGGTTGTTGGACTGAGCCCCAAGGTGCCTCCAGCTCCATACTCAGTGGGGAGTCTGCTTCTCTCCCTCTCGCTATGCCCCTCCCTCTACTCTGTCTCTCAAATAAATAAATCTTAAAAAAAAAAAAAAAAACTGGCAGTAAGCTGGGAGTTTTTCCAGATGTTACCAGGACTAAAATTAATTGGTAAAAATGGAAGAAACAGATTAGGGGAGTATGCCAACCCTAGGAGAGGTAGAGGAAGAAAAAGAGGGAAAGCCAAGAAGGCAGAAGATAGAAGGACATACAAGGAAAAGAAAAGAGAACAAGAAAGGAAGAGGACAGAAGAAGAATGACAGAAACTAAAAGGTGGAGGAGGATGGAGCCACAAAATGGTGGTAAGGATGCAGCCATTTCATCAGCTCAGCAGGAGAATGGAGCCTGTGCCCACCAGAAGGGAACCACATGGCCATTCCAGCTCTGGCTCCAAAGCAGAGATGCATCTCCCATCTCAAAAATCATGATCAGATGCTAATCAGAGGAAGATCCTGATCAACTTAATGACTAGCCCCCAGAAGGAGTAACTGGACAAGCATTTACATCTGTGCTCTCTGGTGAAGATGTAGGCCCAGAATGATTTCTTACTATGAAAAATATTTTTGTAACATCTCCCAGTCTCCACTTCCTCCAAAATGAGACTCTATAAATAGTAAAAAACAACTTTTCTTACCCGTGGCTTAGGGAATTATTGCAATAAAATGTCTGAGATAGTGTCATAATAACATCCCAAAAGATCCTACCAAGAAACCAGATATTTTGATACCATATGTCCCAAATAATATCCTAGAGCTTAAGTTTCCCTTCACAGCAGAAGCATTAGGCATTCCATTTATATTGTAATAGTAACAAGCAGGCATTAACTCTGGCCGCAGAGTTTAGGCAGATGAAGAAACTGAAGAATATCACAGAAACTTGAGAAAACATTTGACTGAAGCATATTTCTCCTAACACCTAAAGAGATTAACCACTTGGTCAACATCTCATGTATGTCAAGTTATAAGATTTCAGTTAGGAATCACGGTAGCAGACACTCTTGGTGTCCTGCCCACAGCCCCTGTACTCACCAAATTGTTCTAGGATGATTTCCAGCTGCCAGCACCTCCATTTCTTTACCTGAGAACAAGAGCTCTTACTGCTAGAGTCAGCCAGATGGACCTTACTATCATCACTTTGTGATAGTCAACAGGCCAAAAAATGAACACTCTCTGAGAGCAGCCCTCAAGCACTCCCTCACTCTTTAGGTAGGGTAATTCTGAGGTGTGTGTGTGATCTAAGCTGGCTCCCCGAGTTCCTCCAATGGTATTGAGCTCAGCCTCCCACACTGATAGCTGCCTTGATAACACATCCTTTATTGACTACCCTCCCTTCTTTGTCTCATTATCTTCCCTTGGATCAAATCAATGACTGACGTGTACTTAAAGTCATTGTCTGCTATTAAGGGAACCCAAACTCAGGCAGTCAGTTTTAGAATTTTTCTATGTCTCCAAATTTCTGCTCAATATAACAGATTATTAGAATGCACTTGGTTAATCTCATTTTATTATACTTTGATAATATGGTGTTGTACATAACAATAATTGCTCTTTTAAACACTTAATGTTTTTAAAGGATGCTTTTTATTATGCTAACTCAGTGTTCCTTCATTCATTTGTATGTTCCCTCTTAGATTTATAAACTAGTGAAGCACTAAAAAAAGTAGTGAAACTTTACAATCAGTAGGTCACTATCAGTAGGTTCTAGATGAAATGACAGGAAGAAAACCTACCTTTTTTTTTTTAAGTGAGGTGAGGAGGACAGAGGAGAGACTAGAGTCCATTTAAAGATTCTGGCACCATTTAGGTTGCTAATTACTTCTTATAGTAGTTAAATGGGCTAGGTTACCTTTGTCTGTGTCCTACTAAATTGATGCCAAGAAACTGTAGAATTGGAAACTTCTGAGGTTTCCTTGAACTCTAAAAATTTATTCTTAATCAGCCACTGGAAATTCATCTCAGTATATCAGACAATCTACTTCTCAGGCAAAAAAGGATTTAGGAAAGTTAGAAGGAAAAAAAAGCCACCTTATTCAGGCCCTCATGGGGTAGATGGTTGATATATTTTTGGCTGTCCTACTCCTTGGAACATCCTTCCAATATTGGGAAATTCTCCATCTCTTGAGTCCCATCCTTTCTCATGACAGAAGACAGAAGCTCTTTCCCACCCTCCATGCAGCCAGGTACCAGGATGTGAGAGAGTGGTAGAGGCCACCCCAATCAGAAATATGTGACCAGTTCAGAAACTGGTGCCCCTCCTAAGCTAGTGCTGTATAAATTCATTCTGGGGAATGTGACTGCAAAGACATAGGCATCCAGAGGCAGCCAGGGCCAAGTTTCAGCTACTTGCTAGTTTATTCTCATGGGCAGCAGTGAGCTATGGTGTTGCCTGCATCTGGGAATCCCACAGGACCATCCTGTGGTAGGATTTGCACACTGCTCCAGTCTGTATAACCTTCAACCTGATTCTCTGGTCCTCAGGAAGAGATGTGTGCTACTCACATCATTTGCTATCTTTATGTTCTGCTTAAACTAGCTAGAGTTTGCAACTCTATCCTTTATAACTACGAAGGAACCACCACACCCTTTATATGAAAAGCTATAATGCAGGAAATTTAAGAATCAATGAACTCTTGTCCATGAGGAGCTTAGATAGCAGAGTGGAGAGAAAAAAGTAAATGACCACAGTATACCGTAGATTCTGAGAGGGCAGAAGGGTGTTGTAGGTAAGAGCAAATCGTATGGACTACCTGGGGTTCAAATCCTGGCCTCACCATTGTTTACTTAGTTTACTTGGATGAGTTACTTAACCTCTCTATGCTTCAATTTTGTTTTTCTTTTGTTTTTTTTTTAACTTTATTTTATTTTTACAGTGTTCCAAGATTCATCATTTATGCTTTTATCTGTACAATGGGGATAACAATATAAACTATCTTATATGTGTCATGATGGAGAGTCCTGATTGTTTTATCACATCTATTCTCCTTCTGGGCACACAGCTGATCAACTAAAGATTATATTTTCAACCTCTCTTAGGACTAACTCAGTGCAGCTATCTGACTAAGTGTTAACCAGTGGACTGAGAGCAGAAGCAATATGTACAACTCTAGCTTTACTTGGTTAAAAAGAAATTCCTTGTCCTGGACTTACACTGTGTCTTCCCTTTCCTCCCAGCTGTTTGCAAATGGTGATTATAGGTGATGAATGGTAATGGTAAAGCTTGATGTGGAGGATAACAGAGCCATCTTGCTAGCCTGGGTTCATGGATGACTCTGTGGAGATTAGCCCATCTATCATCATTTCATTGTTGTAAGAGAAATCAATGTCTGTGTTAGTCAGGGTTCTCCAAAGAAACAGCCAATAGGGTATGTATAGATATATAACAGAAGATTTATTTTGGGAGTTGGCTCATACCATTATGGAGGCTGAGAGATGTCATAATATGCCATCTGCAAACTGGAGAACCAGTTTTCAGTAATCAGTCCAAGTTCAAAGGCCAGAGAATGGGGTGAGGGAGCACAATGATCTAAGTCCAATTCAGTCTAAGTCCAAAGGCTTGAGATTCAAGAGCTCTGATGTCTCAGGGCAGAAGACGGACATCCCGGGGTCCCTCAGTGGTACAGTCAGTTAAGCATCTGTTTTTTATTTCAGTTCAGGTCGTGAGCTTGGGCCCCATATCCGACTCTATGTTGGGTGTGGAGCCTGCTTGGGATTCTCTCCCTCCCTCTCCCATTGCCACTCCCAGTCTTGCTCTCTCTCTCTCTCTCAAAAGAAGAGAAGATGGACATCCCAGCTCAAGAAGAGAAGTATTTGCCCTTCCTCCATCTTTTCAATCTGTTTGGGCTCTCAAAAGATTGGATGATGCCACCCCCATTAGTGAGGGCAGTTTCTTTACTCAGACTGCTGATTCAAATGCTAATCATTTCCAGAAATATTCTCACAGACACACCCAGAAATGTTTTACCAGCTCTCTAGGCATCCCTTAGCCCAGTAAAGTAAAGTTAACCATCATAATATCTATTCTTTAAGTCTTGGCATCAGTGGGACGCTTTGTCAAAGCAACTCTGGCTTTTACCCTATGGACTATGGATATTACAAGTATTAAATACATACATTTTATAGAAAACTTAGAACAGTACCTGGCTTAAAGTAAGTACTATACATGCTTTAGCTACTAAAACATTTTAAAACATGTTTTGTTGTTGTTGTTGTTGTTGTTGTTGTTGTTGTTTCATATGAGGAAACTGAGGCCTGGAAAGATTAAGCAGATGACCCATAGCTACAAAGTGTCAGAATTAGTATTAAAACCCAGGTCTGTAGAACTAGAAGTTTCAAAATACATGTGTCTGTTACTTAAACAAGTTTCACACTAATAGAAAAACAATGAGGCCGTAAGCAACATTATCATCCCTGAGAATTTATAATTATTAGATGCCCTTCAAGGTCAAGAGGAGTCCTTTCTATCCCAGGCTTCCATTATCCTCTTATAACACTGAAATGAGCAATCAGGGGGATGGGGGGTAGGTGACATTATCTCTAGAGTTAGGGCACAGGGGGGTGATCATGAGAGGCGTCTAAATCTCACTGAACAAGATGTCTGTGGGGTCCAACCAGGTAGGAAGACAGTGAGGGCAAAAGGACAGAAGGGTTTTGAGGCCAGGGACTAGTTGCCTATCCCTCTAGGAATATAAAGAAGAGGTGAGGCACAGTGAAGACTGATAAAGATAGAAGGATGAGAAGTAGCAGTCACAACAGGGAATAGTACAAAGACTCTTTCAACCTCTACCTCTATGGCATGTACATATTTACTTTTCCTGCCATTTTTAACAGTCCATGAGATTTCCATATTACCTCCTTGGAGGAGGTAAATTCTTTTATGTAAATAGCTCATATAATTCCACTATATTCTACCTGAAAAGGATTTAGAACTTAGAACAGTGATGGGGGTCTCTAGGACTGTAAGGTAAAGGAAGGAGAACTAGGGTTTATGGAGTATCCGCTATACATTTGACATTTTAAGCATCTACTTTTCTTGACTTCTACTAACTCATGACCCAGTTTTTAGAGACTAGAAACCTGAAGTTTAGAGAGGTTACATAACTTGTCCAAGCTCACAAATTTAGCAAGTGGAGGAACCGATGTTCAAACTCACCCCCGTCTGACTCCAGAGTCTACGCCCTTGCCACTCTCCTCTGCACACATGCCCATGAGGATACTGCCATTTACACTGAACTTTCTCTATATAAAGGGGATAATAAATACATCATGGACCTGGATAAAATGAAATAATGTAAATACTTAGCACAGTGCCTGGTACAAGGTAGAGTCTAAATGTGCTTGAAAACATACACATTTTTTGCATGTGATCGTGAAATGATGCATTTTTAATGGCATTGAGTTTTGCACTGAAACCAGAGATCTACGAAATTTCAGCTTGTTGAGACTCCCTGAGTTGAGTAGACACTGGTTAACTGGTCCATTTTGGTAGGAAGTGAAGATTTATCATGTTAGGACCAAAAAAAATAAGGTGGCAATTGACTTTTCTTGGTTGCTCCAGAGGATAAACAAAAGCAAGTGAATGGGTGTTACAGAAAGGGAAACTCCAACAATATTTAGAGGGAGAAATCCAATTTTTATATGTTTCCTAAGGAAATAAAGGTTACTGAACATGGCCAAATTGACTGGGGGACCACCTGACAAGATAACCTCCCATACTGAGCAAGACAGCCTCCCATACTGGGCAAGACACCAGACTATGACGTTCTGATCCAGATTCTTGGTCAAGTTTCTATGGCTTTTTTGTAGGTTAGGAAGAACAATCTATTTCCTCCCTAGGTAATTTCAGGACATCCCAACCTTGGAATTTATGTGAATTATGCTTGATTCTAGACTGTGTTCTTCTTCAAAAGCCACTTTTCCCATTTGTCTCTCCCTGCACCTTTTGAGGGAGGAGCCCTGTTGAGCATCTGCTCCCAGATTTCTGTCCTGTCCTCCAGTGATGAAGAACACCCCCGTGCCTGTGGGGGCGGGAGGCTTGGCTCTCCTTTTAGAAATTCCCTTCTGTGCTGTGCTAATCACACCCTCGGTACATTTTACATCTTATTTTTAGGAGCAAAGTATAAAGACTCCTAGCACCAACAGCAGTTTCTGTGGCAACTTGCATCGCCCCCTTGCTTGTCCAGCTGTGCAGAATTAAATTCTAAAAGAGGCCCTTTTACATCATGTAAAGGAGATCCACAGTGAAGGTGCTTTTTAAATGAAGGTTTTCTTCTGAGTTAAGTGGGAACTAGCTTGGAATTAGGTTGGGGGGTGAGTGGGTGAATAAAAGAAATAGAACCTTTACTTAGAACTAGAACTGTTCTAAAGTCCCAGGTGTTCATGGCCATGCCCTAGTTGCCCTAATTTTTTTCCCACAGGGCATCATTCTAGGCACAAAAATAGCACTTAGACCAATGAAAACTAGGTTTGAATATTTATATCAGAGGAGTTTGTTGATAAGCTCCCCTTCCCTCTGCCGCGCTCCTAGGGTCTTCCTGCATAACCTTCTAGACTAGACTAGATTATAAATTAACATGCTCTCTACATTTATCTTGAAAATCTCTTTCAAGCCAACTGTCCCAGGTCCCAGGAGGCTTTCGCCAAATTTTCCTTCCGTGACACAGGTAAAAAAAGACATAATCTACCTGGACCAGGCCTAAGAGTAGGCCTGTTAAGGCAGCTCCCTGAGACTGTGATTTGGGGGACACCAAAAGCCAACAGTCCAAAATTATCTCCAAGGCCATGTCATGCCCACCAGTATCATAATAACCACTGCTTTGTGTTAAGTCATTTGCTGCCATGTGCTTCTGGGAAATTGCAACTATCCTTCTGGGAGGAACAATATAATCAATTTTATGTTTTATATTCCATTTACTTCTAGAAAAACATGAGGGAACACAAAATAAAAAAAGACATTTCTCCTAAAACCATTAGTATAGAGACCACAGAAAGTAATAAATAAATATGCCCCAAACCTAGACTATGCTTACACATTGATTGGGCTCTAAGTTTCCTGAAACCAGTCAAATTTTTTATTATAATTCATTATTTGATTATCGTCTGTTAAAAGACACCAGTTTTTCAGGATAGAGACATTTTTCTGATACTGTATTTTTCAAAATAGAACCCTGTGTTTAGGAAACAGAAAAAAGAACTCCCTTCCTTCCTTCCTTCCTTCCTTCCTTCCTTCCTTCCTTCCTTCTTTCCTTTCTTTCTTTCTCTTTTTTCTTCCTTTCTTTCTTTTTTTTTAAGATTTTATTTGTGTGAGAGAGAGAGCATGCAAGGCAGCAGAAGCATTAGAGAGGGAGAAGCAGGCTGCCCCGAGAGCAGGAAGCCTGATGTGGGGCTCAATCCCAGGACCCTGGGATCATGACCTGAGGTGAAGGCAGATGCTTAACCAACTGAGCCACCCAGGGCCCCCCAAGTGAACTCTTTTTCAACAGTAATTTAGGAAAAGGTCCAAATTATTCTCCCATGGTCATTTATTATACTTTGACCATTGATCAAATATGAGGGTATAACCTCAAAATAAAACTCAGTGAAGCTACCAATGCAATGCTTTAAGACACTAAACATGAGAATCGCTACCCCAGCTTTCTTTTGAGAGCATTTGTGGCATAAATGTTAACCCAATCTACCCGAGTGGATTGGCTCCAGGAATGTTGGAGAATGGGCTTTAAGGGAGTATGACATAAAAAGCTAGACTTTGTTAGAAACAACTGGCAAGAAAGCCCATCTATGGATTTGATGAGATGTAGTAGGGTTGGAGCTAGCAGTCAGGCATGGGAAGATTGGTCCTGTTAAAGAAGGGTGAAGGGTAACTAGGGAATGGCAGGGAGGACTGGAAAGAGGAAGTGAGAGGGGTCCAACATAACCTATACTTCCTTGGTAATTTTGCCCAAGGCCATCCCTACAACATTCAACCCCTTGATGAAAAATTTGACAATTGTCAGCAGAGGTACAACCATCATAACTCAAATGACTTTCACTTGGCTCTATTAAGCATAAAACACATTGGTTGTGAGTCAAATAGGATCTGAAAGTGGTAATTGAAGCTTAAAATTGCACCTCTAAGACAGGAAAATTTATCCCAAAGCTTCTTGATTAACCTTCCTTTCACTGAAAGTTCAAAAGTAGAGGGTTTGGGAGTAGGGTAGAAGGGCGGAGGGCTTTTTGTTTGTTTGTTTTTCAGAAAGCCATTAGTGATCCAGAAACAAATAAGCTAAAAACTCTCTAAAACACTTGAAAGTGAGTTCAAGTCCCTTCTGTACTGAAATGTGATTTTTCATTAGTATGCTACTTAGTCAGTATGTGTTGGGTGCCAGAAAATGTTAGAACTGGTTTCAAGAAAAATAGCACAAATTAAATACTGGCTTTAAGAGACACATAATTAATTTTATTTGTTTATTTATCTTAAGATTTATTTATTTGAGAGAGTACATGTCAGGGGAGAGCCAGAGGGATAGGCAGACTCCCTGTTGAGTTAGGAGCCAGTTGCAGGGCTCCATCCCAGGACCCTGATATCGTGACCTGAGCTGAAGTCAGAGGCTTAGTGAAGTGAGCCACCCAGGTGTCCCGATTTTATTTTTTTAAATCAGAAAAAAATTATCCTTTACCCCTAATTTTTAGTAATGCTAAAATAGCAGCAAAACAGATTTAGCTTATAACAGCACGAGGCCCTTATTTTCTGTCCCCTTGCTTCTAAAAATAACTGATTCTGGAAGTGGGAAGGGACCCATGGTTTTTAGGGTCCACTCCAACCTAAGTATTTTAATAGCTATAGACCTAAACATGGTGACCAGCAGTCAGCACAACTGTGCATACTTGTCTAAATTTATGCATTAGGGGAAAGTGGTGGGGAGATATTGGAGGGAGTTTTATCCTTGAATTTTTTCCTCTCCATTAGATATAAGTTCTTCAAAGGCAGGGGACACATTTTAGCCATCATGGCATCTTCAGTACTTATAAACAGGTGACATTTAGGATACACTTATTGAATTGAACTTATAATAAGAGCAGTTCTTCAAATTATAACCTCTAACATCCCAGAAAAATTCACCCTGACACTGGATTTGAAGCATTACTGAATCACACATTTGGAAGACTCCTAGTTCTAAGGCAACACTAGAGGGGAGTCAAGGTGCCCTCTCTGTGTCTCGATCCGCCCCACCAGGCTTGTCCCAGCAGCTGCTCCACCCATGTCAGCATCCCCTTATTTGGCTCTGCAGATAATTGGGGGATTTGTAAAATCTTTTTCTGGTAGAAAGGGTTGAGGCTGGGGAAATGACATCATAGCAGGTACTGGCATCAGGAGGAAGTCCAATCAAGTGGACCAGCAGTGACAAGAATGCCTAGTATGCTCCCTCAGGCAGCACACACACAGAAGAAGCCCAGAGAAGCTCCAAGACAGAAGGCTTCCTCACCATTTGCACCCTTGGGTAACCCCAGAGGATGAGTTTGTCCTTTCCCCATTACTGGAATCATGGTTCCTTCTCAGCGTTATCCTAAAGAGCTCTTTAGGATACTTAAGTGTATAATTTTTTTTTATTAAATGTAAAGGAATAAATTCAGCAGATAGTATATACTAATTAGATGACTTCCCAGCCCTTATTCCCATCAATCAACTTGGCATGTGTTTTTGGTGGAACGGACTTTTGTGTCGCTTCTGCCTCTCCTCTAGTGGCTCTGCCTGGAGACTATTTCACCAAGGGCTGTGGGATCACTAAGTAAGCAAAGTAGGCCCTCTTGCCATCTTTTTCTCTCTGGCTGAAATAATTACTGATTCTCTTAGTCAGCTTACTAACAGCTACCTGGAATTTTTCACACAGAATTTCTTGAAAGTAAAGTTCCTCTTCTCCTGGGAAAATTCTACCCATACCAAATCCTTTCTGTTGCTCCTCTGAAATTCTTTATCCAAATGCCCCAGATTTCCCGACAACTCCAGACTTGACTCATTGTCTTACCTGATGAATGTCAACATGTGTAGTGGAGGACTTCAGCCCACTTGCATTTATTTTTTTTAAAAGGTTTTATTTATTTATTTGACAGAGAGAGATCACAAGTAGGCAGAGAGGCAGGCAGAGAGAGCAGAGGAAACAAGCTCCCTGCTGAGCAGAGAGCCCGATGCGGGCCTTGATCCCAGGACCCTGAGATCATGACCTGAGCCAAAGGCAGAGGCTTTAACCCACTGAGCCACCCAGGCGCCCCCACTCGCATTTATTTTAACCACCATTCCATTTAGTCATATTCCTGACTTTTTATTTTAAATTCTCTTTTTCTTGATTTGCTATTTGCTGTCGTTTACTCATCTTTCCTGACTTATACTAGACAATCACATTTTCTTGTTCTGTCCCTCTATAACATGGACATTTTTTGTTACGGGCCAGACAATACATATTTTAGGCTCAGTAGGCCATATGGTCTCTGTCCCAGTCCCTCAGTTTTGATGTTTATATTGCAGAAGCAGCGAGAGACAATATATACATGAATGAACAGGGCTGTGTTTCAGTAAAACGTTGTTTATACAAATAAGCAGCAGGCCAAATTTGGCCTGGGGCTGTCATTTACCATCCCCTGCTGTAGGGGATTAAAAGTTCTATATTCTGCCTTTTAAACAGTGTACTTTGCAACAATCGAGTATTCATTCACCTTCTGTGACAGATACTCATTACAATATAACTTAAATAAGATAGTTTATTTCTCTAATTATATGTGAGTAATCAGGGACTGCTTTGACAACATGAGTCTTAGGACCCTGGATTCTGTCTTACTTGTCCTCATCACTAAGCTGTCACTCTCAACTGTAACTAGATCCTCATCCACATTGCAGCCTCTGGACAGGGGGAAGCACAAGTGGAGGGCATGCTTATTCTCTTCAGGGGACAGCCTAGGAGATGCACAGACCACTTCTGCCTGCATCCCTCTTAACAGTATTTTGTCCTAGGTCCCAGCTGGCTTATTGGGAGCCTGGGATATGTAAGCAAACTGGTGAGTCAGCTATAAATCCAATACTACAGAAGATGACAGGAGAGATATTGGGGAGTGTCTGACAATCCCTACTACAACTAAAACTTTGATTTTTTTGATTTGCTTCAAGGATCAGTTATGATCTATAAACATCATCCAGTCAAAACAAAACCTTTAATATGTATTTATTGAGCACATTTAAAATCCAGTTGGGTTTGTAATGTTATCATCTACCTTGATTCTGTTTCTTCAGGCTCCCATATGAGTTTTCGGTGCTTTTTTTCCTTCACCCCCTTTTTAATAGATGCAACTGCTTTATTAATGATTATTTTCCAAGATCTGACCTCCAAACTTTCAGGACAATTATTCTGCATCTTTCTTCTTTTTCTTATGGAGGAAGAAGCAGCAACACAGTGGAAAGCCTTACTGTTTCTGCTTAGAAAGACCCAAGTTTTAATTAGGGTAATTTACATGAGAGTTTCGTGTTTCCTGGTGGACAGCATGAGATGAAATACCTGTTAATGTGACATGACACTAAGGGAAGGAACAGCTCTCCACAGACAGCATGGCAGTGAATTAATTCCCTGTTGTTATAACTGTTCTGAGAACCTCAGACATCATCTCCCTTTGTGAATAATTTCCCGTTCGTATGTATGGGTGTCTGACAGTTTGTTTACATGAACGCTGAGGAGAAGAGCCAAGATTATTTGGCTTGGCATCAAAAACTGTCTCTATTTTTGTTGTCTGCAGTGCTCTGATTCAGTGCATTTTAATAAGTTTTTAACAATGCATGGATTTGAGTCAGAGGAACTAGAGGAAAGGCTGGGATGACACGCACTTATTATAGAATATAAATGGATGATACGTCATCTATTGTTCCCCATGCCAACAATCCTTAGATCAATGCCCCTTCTCCTTTAGAACTGAATTGTTCTCATTAGGACTGGGTGCAAGCAACTTGGCACAACTTGGTTCTTTCCTTTAAGAGGTTTTAAATCTGAAGTCATTCTTCAGTTCATTTCCAAGTTCTGTCTCACCCAGATTTTATCCACTTTCTGTAGGGTCTGGGCTTTGGAAGGCTTCTTTCCTATATAGCCATTAGAGGTTTGTACTTTATTGTACAGGGATATATCTTGATCCAAGCGAAGGCAGACAGATATATGGTATTGTTTTTTTAGACTCTGAAATAAACCCCTTTTCTGCATGTTCTCCTTTTGCTCTTTGGCTTACAACATTGAACTGACAGTGAAACCATACTAAAATTTGAAAGCTTTGGAGTATATTCATTTTTTCTTAAGTGAAAAAGTAATTCGGACTCTCTCGTGGAAGTCCTATATCAGGGACAAACCAGTATATTTAAGCTGTCTGAAGTTTCTTCCTGTTGCTGCAGAGAAAGTTTGAATTGTAAGTTGCTGAAATGAAAAAGCTGCTATCTGGGTGTCCATAACCACTTTCTGCATTTTAAAAGGAAATTGGAATCTATTCTGTGGGCAGTACTTTGCTAGGTTCTTCATTGCAGATAGATGTAAAGCAAATGACTCCACATTAATTTTGGGAGCATTGAACCACTGAAATAGCATGAATATAGATGCCTCAGACTGAGATGTTTTCATTCAGTTTAGAAATAGGAATTGGCTATGTCTTCAGCAAGACTGTGTCCTTGAAGAAAAATGTCTTTTTTCTAAATATATATTTGACTGGGTTCCAAAAGAGAAGTTATTTAGGGCTGAATAACCTACTCTTTAGTTAATATGTTGCTCATTAATTATACCGTGACTGCCCTGCAGGAGAGTGGGTGGGGCATCAGACCATACTGCTTCTCTGTCAGTCATGCGAGGGTGGATAAAAGAAAGGTCAGCTTTTGGGGCGCCTGGGTGGCTCAGTTGGTTAAGCGACTGCCTTCGGCTCAGGTCATGATCCCGGAGACCAGGGATTGAGTCCCACATTGGGCTCCCTGCTCGGCAGGAGGCCTGCTTCTCCCTTTCTCACTCCCCCTGCTTGTGTTCCCTCTCTGGCTGTGTTTCTCTCTGTCAAATAAATAAAATCTTTAAAAAAAAAAAAAAGTCAGCTTTGGAATGATAGAAGGAGAACTCTCTCTGAATGTCTGAGAGGAATGGGAAGCTAGGCTCTTAGGAGAAAGGACATGGAATGTGCTATTTGTGGGACATAAGCAGGTTCCTGCAAATAGTGACAGATAGGTGGAATGACCTGGAGGGGACCTCTGTGAGCATGGTCCATGAGTTCCACTTAGAATTTTTAGCTCAGAATTTCCCAAATGTATTCAAAATAAAGCTCTCCTCCGTTGCATAACACTTGTCAATATAACACAGAATACTTTCTGAAGAATATACATGAGAAATGGTGTTAGCCAGATTTCCTCCTGGCATGCATCAAAATCACCTGGATGAATTGTTGAAACACAAATTGCCAGCTCTACTCCCACAGTTTCAGATTCAGTAGGTCTGGGGTGGGCCTGAGGATTTACACTTCTAACAAATTCCTGGGAGCATGCTGATGTGGCTAGGTCCAGGAGCCACACTTTGAGAATGAATCACAGACTGAAAGAATCTGATCCATTCTTTCTCTTCAAGAAGTATAGTCATTGAAATAAAGGCCAGAAAGCCCGCAGCTAACAGCATGCTCAGTGGTAAAAAAACAAAAAACAAAAAACAAAAAACAAAAACTGAAAACTTTTCCTCAACTATCAGGAACAAGGCAAAGGTGTCCACTTTTGCCACTTTCATTCAACATAATATATTGGAAGTCCTAGCCAGAGCAATTAGGCAAGAAAAAGAATAAAAATGCATCCAGATCGGAAAGGAAGAAGTAATAGTATCCCTGTTTGCAGGTAACATGATCTTATTATATATAGAAAACCCTATAGACTCCACAAGAAAACTATTAAAGCCAATAAACTCTTTCAGTAATGTTGCAGGATACAAAATCAATATACAAAATTCACTTGGTTTCTATACATGAACAAAAACAATCTGAAAGGAAAACTGAAAAAATTCAATTTATAATTGCACCAAAAAGAATAAAATGCTTAGTAATAAGTTTAACCAAGGAGGTGAAAGACCTGTATGCTGAAACTACAAAACATTGATGGAAGAAACTAAAGGAGACACAAATAGAAATACATCCTGTGTTCATGGACTGGAAGACTTAATATTGTTAAAATATCACAGTAGCCAAAATGATCTGTGTAGTCCCTATCATAACCCCCTTGGAACACAAATAGGAAAAATAACTCTACAATTCATGTGGAACCATACAAGACCATGAATGGGCAAATCGGTCTTGAGAAAGAAGAACAAAACCAGAGGCATCATACTTCTTGATTTCAAAATATATTACAAAGCAACTCTAACCAAAACAATATGGTACTGGCATAAGGATAGACATATAGATCAATGGGACAGAACAGAGAGCCCCAAAATAAATCCATGCATGTATGATTAACTGATCTTCAACAAGAGGGCCAAGAATACACAATGGGAAAGGGGCAATTTTGTCAAACTGCAAAATGGTGCAGCCACTATGGAAAATAGTATGAAGATTCGCCACTTCTGGATGTTTATTCAAAAAGAATTGAAACAAGGGTCTTGAAGAGATACTAGCACTTCCATGTTCATTGCTGTACTAGTCACAAAACGTGGGAACAACTTAACTGGCATTCAGCAGATGAAAGGATAAAGAAAATGTGGTATATACATACAATGGAATATTATTCAGCCTTTAAAAAGAAGGAAATTCTGCAATATGTAACAACATGGATAAACCTAGAGGACAATATGCTAAGTAAAATAGGCCAGTCATGGAAGACAAATGCTGCATGGTTCCACTTTTATTAGTTATCTAAAATAGTCAGATTCATGGACTCAAAGAGTAGAATGGAGGTTTCTAGGGACTGGGAGTTACTAATCAACAGGCATAAAGTTGCAGCTAAGCAAAACGAATAAGCTCTAGAGATCTGCTGTGCAGCAATTGTGCCTGTAGTCATTGATAATGTATTGTATACTTAAAAATTTAAGAGAGTAGATCTTATGTTAAGTGTTCTTACCACATAATTTTTTTAAAAGGACCACTTTCTTATGCCATGCACAACAATAAACTCAGAATGAATTAAAGACCTAAATGTGATACCTGAAACCATAAAACTCCTAGATAAACATGAGCAGTAATCTCTTTGACATAGACCTTAATAATACTTATCTTGGTATGTCTCCTCAGACAAAAGAAACAAAAGCAAAAATAAACTGTCGGGACTATCCCAGAATAAAAAGTGTTTGTGTGGCAAAGGAAACTATCAATAAAACAAAAAGACAACTTACTGACTGGGAGAATATATTTTCACATGATATAGCCACTAAGAGGCTTATCTAATATCCAAATATATAAGGAACTTATACAACTCAACACCAAAAATCTCCCCAAATAAGTAGATTAAAAATGGGCAGAGGACCTGAATAGACATTTCTTCAAAGAAGACATACAGAAGACCAACAGACACATGAGAAGATGCTCAACATCACTAACCATCAAAATAATGCAAATTGAAACCACAATGAGATATCACCTTATACTAGATAAAATGGCTAGTATCAAAAATACAAGAAACTACAAGTATTAGTGAGGATATGGAGAAAAAGGGACTCTTGCACACCATTGGTGGGAATGTAATTTGGTGCAGCCACTGTGCAAAACAGTATGGAGTTTACTCAAAAATTAAAAATAGAAATCCCCTATCATCCACTAATTCCACTATTGGGTATTTGTCAAAGAAAACAAAAACACTAATTCAAAAAGCTATATGCATGCCTATGTTTATTACAGCATCATTTACAATAGCCAAGACAAGGAGGCAACCCAAGTGTTGATCTATAGATGAATGGTACAGAAGATGTGGTATATGTACACACAATGGAATATTACTCAGCCATAAGAAAGAAAGATCGTTCCCTTTGTAACAACATGGATGGACTTAGAAAGTATTGTGCTCAGTAAAATAAGTCACAGAGAGAAAGACAAATACTATATGATTTGACCTATATGTTGAATCTAAAAAAGAAAAAAAATGAACAAACAAAACAAGCAGAAACAGACCCATAAATAAAGAGAACTGTTGCCGGAGACCAGCCTCAGCAGAGATGTGGGTCCCGAATCACGGGATGTCTGGCAGGCGAAATAATGACACACACGGAGATCTGATGCAAGCTGACAGACCTGAGGTCAGTCAGGAGAGACCTATGAAGCAGGCTAAGGCTCTAGCTCTCTAGTTTTGGCTCTCTGGCCTCTGGGCTCTCTGGCTCTCAGGGCTCTCTTGCTCTGCTTCTGTCTCTGCTTCTGTCTCTCTTGCTCTCTGTCTGCTTCTGTTTCTGTGTTTCTTTTCTTCTGTCTCTTTTTTCAGGCTCTCTGCCTCTGCCTCTGCCTCTGCCTTTTCCTTTGCCTGTTGCTCTGCCTTTGTCTCTCTTGAGTGTCAAGGGCCCCAGTCTTTTATTATTCAAAAGTGAGGAAGTCAGGGGTTGCAGTTAGGTTAAAGTTAAACAAAGTGATTCATAGAAGGCAGAGTCAAGCCTTTCTAAGAAACCGGCCTTTACCATTAAAAGAGAAGTTTATGAATAGACTCAGTTTGATAATTGAGCAGGAAGAACAAAAGGCAAGTAAAGATGGTGTTGATGACTGCAACATTAGCATAACTCCAGATTCTTGGCGGGGAGGAGGGACTTTCATTCACATTCACAGGTACCTCCACCAAAGTTTCCTGGTGGCTTGGGCATGGCGGGAGGGGCGAATCACACAACGTCCCCGACAGAGAACAAACTGGTGGTTTCCAGAGGGGAGGGGGTGGATGATGGACAAAATGGATGAGCTGGAGGTACAGGCTTCCTATTATGGAGTGTGTATTTCACATGAAAAGTACATGCTAGGGAATGTAGTCAATGGTGTTGTAATAGCATTATATGGTGACAGATGGTAGCTACAGTTGTGGTGAGCACAGCATGAGGTATAGAATTGTAGAATCACTATGCTATATACCCAAAACTAATGTAACATTGGGTATCAACCATACTTCCATTAAAAAAAAAGTAGTCATTGAACTCCTACCATGAGCAGGCCAGATCGGGTTTATTCTGCCCTGGTAACACAAAGGCACACTGAAAAAGAAGATTCCAGAGACAAAAATTTAAGTCCCTCCTCAGTTATTGCAATGTAATTTTAAAAATGAATAAACGTTTATACTTTCCAAGCTTACTGGCTATTTTGACCATTTTACAATTCGATAGTGTTTTTGTTTCAAAGTGTAAAATAATTGAAAGGAGTTTTACTCATTAATATTAGCTATAGTGTCTTTTCAGCAGTCTTGCCACCTTAAGAGCCATCTGAGTATGCTGGTGTATGTTATCACAGCAATTCAACAGCTAATCAATTAAATCTGAAGAAACCTAGTTAGCCAGTAGGCAGTTTGGACCACGTAACAATAAACAACTGGTTTTGTTGATTGCTTCAGCTGAATTAATTACATGGCTCAGAGAAATAGTAGAAACACTTCAATTTGTAGGACAGCTTTACATTTCTGCTTTCCACTAATTATAATCTCTGTTGAGCCAATGCTTCCAAAGGAAATACTGCAAAATGTTCTGAATTTGTATCTCATTTGCAATATATTATTATCTTCATTATATTTACCTGAAAGAGAGAATTAGCAAAACAAAACCAAAGTACAGCAGAATAGATGAGCTGTGTCTCCCCAACCAAAGTTAAATATGCACACAATAACTATTTCTGCATATGTGAGGCAACTGGAAAGTGATATGCATTATCAGCCAACAAATTTAGATGTGCTTCACTTCAAGTTACTTGAGGCATTTCCTCATAGCATACCTTTAGATGGTGATGAACTTCAAGAAGATGTCAAGGTTACACATTCTATGTTTCAGAGACTTGGGGAACCATTCAGCCAGCTGTTTTCTTGTAATATGCATCTTAATGACTGTGGTGGCCCTGAACTTGTGCTGGCCAGATACCCAGCTGAGGTGAGCATAACTGACTCTGGCCCTAATAGCCACCCCTCTGAATGTACCACTGTACTG